>JAUELA010122900.1:0-16016 GCA_031471845.1 Boltenia villosa | reverse complement strand
GGGAATTAACAAAACCTATCTGACCAAGTTACCAAAAGTTACCTTTCAATAAATATCTTGTCCCTGTACCCAAAGTGGTTTTTAGCAGAATTCTTGTTGGGAAAAATATCAAGGTAAATAAAATATATTTAAAAAATATTTATATTCAAATATAGGCATCACAGACAAATATTCCTAATTAATGGATATTTGAATGAATTCTGTTGCATTCCAGATCACTACATTGTTCCTAAACAACAATAAGTCAATGGAGCCTGAAGCTTTTAAACTTCTTGCCGAAGTGATTCAAAATGCATCGATCAAAACTTTACTACTCCGAAATTGTAATCTTACAGCCGACCAAATTGATGTCTTCAACAATAATCTAGTTGGGAGAAATATCAAGGTAAAAATAGTCTTGATTGAAAATAAACAATTAGAGAAAATCAAATCAACTCAGTCACCAGATATTCATGCTTTGTCATTATTATCTCTTTCAACTATTTTAACTGTTTCTTGAAAGAAGAGTTTCAGGTCAAAATGTCCAATGCAAAAACGTCCAATGTAAAAAAATTCAAGACAAAAGGATTTGAATTTTGGGGTAAAGGGTAGGAGGTAGGTTTATTGTTAGCTTTAGGTTAGAGTTAGGATTAGGGTTTTCTTTCTGTGACTTATTTTCCTACAAATTTGGAAGTTTTGATTTACTACCATGGAAGTGTGAACACAGTTTAACAATTCCTCAACTGAAATATGACAGCATGATAATATTTTGCCATAACTTCAACAATTCATAATATTTTGGTTGTCCAAAACTTGATATTTCTCCAGTTGAGAAATAAGCTCTCACACACTTGAATGTGAAATAAAAAATCCTAACTCAGTATGATGCTTGTCCAAATTCATGGTTTATCTAATAATTGTAAATCAAATAATTTATGCACTGCTTATATTCTGAGAATAAATACAGAGTGCATTAGAGTCATATTTGTATATGACTGAAATTATAATTGGAAAAATGTTTTAAATGAAGCCTCGGGTTACTGAGTTAGCCCATGAATAATTTATGCATTGGTTTTGCTCATTCTGAGAATAAATACAGAGTGCATTTGAGTCATATTTGCGGGTTACTGAGTTATCCAATGATGCGTTACCTAATAGGTGATAGGTGGTGTAATTTAATGTAATGCTCAAAGATATATCAGAATTTTTATGTAATAAACATCAAATGTCTGTTTGGCCGAATTCAAAAGTCAGTCAATAATTGCTTTTCATGACCTCAATAGTACTTTTAAAATTAGGTGAATCTTTAGCAAAGTGAACAGGTCCAAGTCCTTCAAATATATCAAGCATTATATGAGTCCAAGTACTCGGACTCACTCCATTTCATCCATAGTGGACACACCTTCATACCTTCGACTAGTAAGACAACACGCACACATCATATTGCTGTCAAAAATTCAATTTCTTTTATTATATTCTTCTTCTTGTTCAACGATAACTTCACAATATCAATATGTAAAATATACGATGATTCAAAAAACACTTTTGGAACTTCAAACATATTTTTGTAATTTATATTTTACTCGGCAATAAAATGATTAATATTGTAAATATCTCACAACCATGGTGTGTGGACACAATTCCACTGCCAAAATATAACAGCATGATAATGTATTGCCATAATTCAACTGATTTTGTTATAAATAATCTCAATCCTTGTTTGATGTATTCCAAGCCAGAGCAGAATGGTTTCAATTGACCTGACATACCCTAAGGTAGTGTTTCCCAAACTGTGTGTCGCGACACTTTAGTGTGTGGCCAATAGTGTTTAGGTGTGTCACGAACAGAGCGAATTTTATCGATAATCAAATTCAACAAACGTAAGTCTTTTAATATATAATAATTGCCCAGATTTATCAATAATATATTATTTATTGGCGAATTATTCAGACATAGCGTAGAGTCACAGGATCAATAGGGAGGGATGCAGCGGCCTTCATATTTCTGGTTATTGGGAATATATTTAGAAAAGTCAAAGAATTTCTAAGGAAATTGAAATCTTTATACAGTTTTGATCATCAAAAGGGCAGCATGTGGTTTTCAAATTCAATTGGCAATCTATATCTTATGATTTAAGCGAATCTAAAGTAATCCCTTATAATCATCATATAATTTAGATACGTTAGGTAAAGCTTCAATCACTGATTCAAGTTCCAAATTATTTAAACCACCACAATGATATCTGATCGCAATCGAATCTCACTTATGAACCTAATTTCGAACTCCCAAGTTATCCTGATAGTCAAAACACTTCTTTGATACGTACATGTGTTTCATTTTTTTAATCTTCGGGCGTGCTAGTGCTAACAGGAATCAATGAAAGAGATGGCAAACATGAACTTATGACACTAAAAAGACATTATCGCATGAAATATTAGGGATAACTTTATACTTCATATGCAATTTTAAAATGATGTGTCGGGTAAAATTGTATTTCCGAAAAGTGTGTCGCCAACTGAAAAAGTTTGGAAACCTCTGCCCTAAGGTCATGGCCTACCTGTGTCATTAACAGTGGTTGTCATCACAGAGTGTGTAGTGTATTTAATTAGTTTTGCGCAAATTTGACATATAAAATGGGCGTATATAAATATTTTTGGTTGTCATGAACTTAAGTGTGAAAAACAAATGAAAATTTTTCCAATGCTTGCATTCATCAAGTCTATATCCTGACCCACCCAAACCCTCAAAACATCTCCTAAACTTTACCCTATTCCAGCGAAAAACCACCAACAGGTTAATTTTGTTTTTAAAAATTTGTTTCGGACACGTGAGTTCACGATCACCTAAAATATTGAAATACACTTTATATTGTAAATTTGGGCCAATTCATTAAAATACGCTAAAGTAAAAAGTTACCATAATATGTTGAAGTAGGGTGGTCCAACTTATTTGACGTTGTGGGCTAAACATACAAGTTGCGGAACACAAATGAAAAGTTAATTTTATATCTTACTTTTTCATAAATGGTGTCACTTTCTCAACCATTTATTAATTTTTAAAGGCTTTGAATTCATTCACACATAATGCTGGTCATATTCTTGTCTGCTAATTGGATGTATGGGGTGGAGACTTTAATTTCACCATGCTGATTTCTATGTTGGTAGTGCAAGTCAAAGGCAAGCGTCAATTCTAGTGTTTCATTTCCCATTTGATTTCTGGATTTAGATTTAAGATTTTATTTTAGATTGATAAGATTTTCAGTTGAATTGGGCCTTGTTTTTATACAGCTGTATTATTTTGAAAAATGTTGTTGTTTTATTGAGAGAAAAAATCAATATATAATAGTGAGCTCTAACGAGCAATCAAAGTGTAGTTGGATCCACTGTGTTCAAGAATTCCAGATTGACAAAAAGAGGAGAGAATACCAATGATTCTATGGAAAATGTGCAACAAATTTCTGCTAGCCTCTCATGTGCATATACCTTGTTATTTACCGATAATCTTTAATATAAAGGTAAACTCACTCATTGATCAGAGAAACTTGGAGTGAATTGAATATGGATTTAATTACTAAGTCATTGGTTTAAATAACCTCAGTTATGTTTTTGGTGCAAAACAAACCCCTTTTCATTATTAAAGAGGATTGATTCTGATTTTAAAAAAATTGATTACTAATGTCTTTTCAAAGATTTCCCATCTGTCAGTCAAAGGCAACAAGAACATGGAACCTCAATGTTTCCGATTACTTGCTGAGACTCTCTCACTAGCAAGAGTAAAGGAACTGGATATTGGCGATTGATATTGCCATGATGGATTTTGTTGTAGATAATTTTACTCCTTGATGTATTCACAAGCCAGAGCAGGATAGTTTCAATTAACCTGGTATAGCCAAAGGTCATGGCTCACCTGTGTCTTTTACAGTGGTTGTTATCACAGAGTGTGCGATGATGTCATGATTATGTCATTGCGAATTCGATAAAACGTCTGGTATAATCTTTATTTTTCTTTATGTGCAAACAATATAATGTTATTTAGTTAGCCCATGATGTGTGGCTAGGTGATAGGTTGTATAATTTAATGTAATGCTTAAAGATATATCAGTAGCAAGACTCTATCAGGTTCAAGCCCTGAAAAATCTCTAAACTCTTATGAGTCCAACTCGCCACATCTCATTCCAAGTGGTAATTTAAAATATAGAACTGCAAGTGAAAAATTCAATATTCAAATCATGTGATTCAAAAAACACTTTGGGAAATTCAAACACATTTTTGAAATTTATATTTTTCTCGGCAATAAAACTAACATTGTAAAATCTCACAATTTTTTAATCTATTTTTAAAAACTTTCTATAATTGTTAACTTAAAAATTTATCACTCCACTCCTGTACTGAGATTAAATAAATTTCCTTGTGACACATCAAGTCCAGTACATGTGATTCTGTACAACATCTAGCCATGAACACGGGAGGCAATATTACTTGAAAATATAGATCGAATTCCCCACCAGAGAAGGATGGTTTGGAACAGCCATTCCCAACCTTATGCCTATGGGGATTAAAAGCCTATAAAATCTACCAATTAAAATAGAACCACACCACCACCATTTCTCACCACTATTTTTTTATTTTATTTTTTATTATTTTGTTTTGTTAAACCCTTCACCTCTATTCACCACTCACACACAAGAAAAAGAGTTTGTTGTCTTCCACCAGTATTTGTTATCATACTATCACCCACGTTGATATATTAGGCACACACATGTTTTTTTTTTTTTTTGAGAAACGAAGATAGAGCCTATTGAATAAGCACCACCACCAGATTTTTTCACCAGTGGACAGAAGAGAGTCGAACAGAAAAGATCGGCTACCCAGGAAAGAGTGGGGGGGGGTCCTAGTTTTCCGGTTCTAAGAGCCACTTCTAAATTTATCGTCCAATTATTTATTTTGACTCACCCCGCGCAAGTTGTTGAATATGTGACTGAGGTGATTAGGGTAGGTTTAGTTGGATATTTTGTCGTTATATTTTCGTTTCCCATTCTGCAGCTAGACCCAGGTTTACATGCGGAAAGAGCTGTTTATATTTTTTAACTTTCTGTGCCCAGTGCTGCAATATGGTTTGAAGCACGTCTTGCCAGTTACACAGCCAGTCATTGTCCAAGTCCAGTTTTCTTTTCAGTTTCAAGATCCCCTGTTTGATGAATTGGAAACTTTTCAGCACTAATAGTCTTTTCCGCCCTTCATAACTATTATAAAATATGTCTTTTGCTGTGATTTTGATTCCTGTTGAGGTAATTTTTTCTAGATGTATTTCAAGATTTTTGTAAACATTTTTTGGGAAACTGCAGTTCATAAATATATGATCTGTATTGTCCATTGTTGCTTTGCAAAATTTGCAGTACAATTTAGCAAGTTTCCAGTTTTTCAGTTGAAACAACCCCATTTCTTTCCTTCTGCTTCCGTGAATAAACCCTTCCTTTACAATTCTATAAGAAAGGATTCTTTCCTTATTCGTGAAATGATAATTTTCTTTTTTACAATTTAACCAAATTTCTGTCCATGGAGTATTGGGATCGTTGGAGAATTGATTTTCTGTTCTTTTTTGCCTAAGAATTTTATAGATATCTTTGGAAGACAACTTTTTTAATTTTAAAATCCATATTTATATTGTTCAGGAGGTCCAAGAATGATTTCGAATGGGTTGGAATTAGGGATGGCCATAACCAATATAACCGATATTAATTATAACCATTCCGGTATAATTAATGGTGTTCAGTACTACGACGCATAATGTACATTCGTAATTATGTACAGACGCAATTATGTACATTCTCAAAGAAATATTTCGGTATGAAATCACACTTTTTTATATTTACGATAAATAGTACACGGAAGAAATATAAATATATATTTCAATGTCGCAGAGTAATTGTCCCGCTGCAGGAAATGAGTAAAGTTAGCTTCTGTGTCTTGTTTCCAGTTTTCAATGTTTTTTTAATGAATATTCATATCCACTGTAACTGGCTGTATCGATTTCTAATATAAACAACTTCAATTGCAAGCCAAACGCTGCAAAATAGCTTTTTTCGCAGCGGGTGTTTAACAAGCTTTTTTTTCTTCCCGAGAGGCGTATGTCACGTGATTAGGGTAATAGCTGTAGCGATTTCTTAGTTTAAGCGAACAAAAGCATCTCATGAACATAGCTACAAAAAAAAAATTCTGAATATTCGGAATTCTTAAATAGATGAAGAATGATATTCGAATACCTAGCTATTCCGGATGTATTCCGGATATCTAACCCGGTTTGGCCATCCCTAGTTGGAATTGTGGCTGCATGTGGTTCTGTGCTTGTGTAGAGCAGGTGGTTTATTTTTCTCACCTGGGTTCCAAGGTTGAAAATTGCGATTTTTTCCCACAAGTTCGACGGCTTGTCGATTTCCGTCATTATTTTTATCTGTTCAAGTTGACAGGTTTGAATTTTGCTTCTTATGTCAAGCATACCGATCCCCCCTTTTGTCTGCTCCATCATTAGCTTCTTCCTTCCAATTGCCTCCTTTCTGGCGCCCACAGGAAGCGGAAGAGAAGAGTCTCTTTACTTTGGGAAGCTCGATGATTCTTGCATGGTATATTATTAGAGATACACATAGGGATTCTATTATTCTCATTTTTCCTATCCATGAGAGGTTCCTTGACTGGTACATTTTTACCACTCCCTGCATTTCCATCATCTTCTCCTCCCATGTGAGTGCGACTTGTTTTGCGCCAAAGTATTGCCCAAGTAGTTTTATATTTGTTTTAACGTGTTTTCGGAGTTCGGTTTTACCAGATTTGATTTCAGGTTTTGTCCAAAGCAGAGGATCTCAGTTTTGTCCTTGTTTATTTTGTGTTCGGTAATTTTTTCTAGGTTCTCAAATTCTTTCAATGTTTCCTGTATTGATGATATGCTTTGGGTCAGCAGGGATGTATCATCAGCATACTGCTGCACTTTCTCCTCATATCGGCCCATGCACACTCCTGATATGTTGGTATTATTCGGGATGTATCTTATGAGTGGCTCAGCTTGTATAACATACAGCAGCTTGCTGAGTGGGCACCCCTGTCTTAATCCACGTTTGATCTGGATTTTGTCAGTGAAGGTTCCATTTATTTCCACCCTACCACAGATACCAGTTTACATCGTTTCAATCAGTTTGAGTAGATTTTGTCCAATTCCGATTTTTGCGAGAACTTTTATCATGTATTTATGATTGACAGTATCGAACGCTTTTTCTTGGTCCAATGCGGCTATGATCAATGGAGTACCTTTCTTCTTTGCGTGTTCAATGGCTGATTGTATGTTGCGTAGGGCGTCAAATATTGATGTGTGTGGCAATGACGATTTTTGGGCTTTATTTATATGAGTTGGACAATGGCGCATTTTGATGATTTCTGCTGTTCGGCAAATAGTATAGAGTTATTGATAACAGTCGTTATGTCTTTCTTGATCAATTACCAGTAGTTGATGTAAAATTCTTTCCCTAACCCATCGATTCCAGGTGTTTTATTGTTTGCCATTTGTTTAATGGCCTCGAGTACTTCCTCTTCTGTCGTTTATTGAATTTTTTTCATTGTCTCCTAAAAGATCCCCATCCATAACTTTTAGGTAATCGTCCATCTTGTTCGTATCTGTTTCAAATTCATATCTGTTTTAAATATTGAAAGGTCATTGACCTGTAAAGTCGATCCTATCATTTATTTGCTTAGCAAGGTATCGCGTGATTCGATGAAAGTTAACAAAAGGTTAACAACAAAAGGTTTCTCTTTGTTTGTATAAAACAGACTCAACATCTTTATTTGGTTCTGTTTTAATCTTTGGAAGAAATAACTGGAACGTTTTTCCTGTTCTTCCATATCCTTTATTTTGGTATTTCTCATTTGGAAGCGGATTTTTTCTTCTGTTTCTTTCTTTATTTTTCTTGTGATGGCAACGACTCTCTCACTGTCCATTCCTTCTCTCTCCATTAACCGTGCTAGCTCGTTTCTCAAGACATCATCCTCTTTTTTATTTTTATTTTTTCCATACCATGTAATTTGAGAGTTGATTTTATCTGTTGTTTTGATCTGTCCCACCAATCAAATATATTTCCATAGTCCAATTTTTCTTCTTCCATGTTTTTGTATACGTTTTCTATTTTTTGCTTGAGGTCAGTGTCTTGAAAATGGCTTGTGTTACTTTTCCAGTAGCCTTTACCCCATCTCACTTTCATATGCTCATCTACTTGCATGGGTGGATATAGAATGTGTTCTCCTGTGTGGTTGACCTTATAATCAGTTTTCCTAAATCTGTTTGTTCAGGTCTTTGCTGACATAGATCGTGCCTATTCTTCGGGATTGTCTAAAGTTTATAAAGGTGTAAATTCTTTTATAGGGATTCCAATCACGGTATATGTCTGAGATTTTATTTCTGGTAATGAAGTTGATCCAAATCTTGGTTCCTTTCTTTATGATGTTTTCGTTATGTTTAGCATCGATTTTTTTCTTGATTTGGTTAAAGTCCCCAGCAATAATAATAGGGTTATTTACTTTTCTGTCCAGGAAACTGGTCAGCTTTTGGTAGAGTTTTGTTTGTGGGGCGCCTGTAGTTATATGCAATCGTTATTGATGCCACCAATGCATGATCTGATTTTGATTTTTTAATTTGAATACTGATGTCTTTTCAAAGATCTCCCATCTTTCAATCAATGGCAACAAGAACATGGAACCTAGATGTTTCCGACTACTTGCTGAGACTCTCTCTATAGCAGGGGTAGATGAACTGGAGATGGAAGACTGTGATTTGACATCAGACAAGTTGGAAGCATTTCAGGAGAGTTTGGAAGGGAAAGGAGTTAAGGTACGAAAGCACGGACAATCTAGGAAATAAAATATTTTCTCAGTCGGCTATTCAAAATTGAATGATTTATCGTAAAAATAATTACAAACAAATAGAACTAATTAATACTACCAGAGATACCCAGCATTGCTCAGATGCTCTATGTAGTTGTGGATTGAAAAATATTAACCTAGAAGGCAGGACCACCAAGAGCAGGATGTCCTCTAAAAACTCGTGAATTAGAGAAAAGTAGAGAAACAATTTTTACTAAATTAGCAAATTTCTCCTGTGAACAAAAGTAAAAGAGACATTATGTTGGTTATATCAGTATAAACTTTAGAGATCTAACTGAAGTTTAGATTGTTGACAATAAATATTGCCTTTGACTTTTCGACAAACATGTGCAAGTTGTTCATTGGGTTCAATATAACCTCTAAAGAGTTTATTTCTAAATTATATCCTGAAATCTATAGATTTATGAAAATGAAAGTAAGCTACTATAAGGAGTCCATGTAGAAGTTGATTTGCAACTGCAGGTATGGTTACTTAGGGGGCCCTAGAACCTGAGAAGAGCTCCTTAAGGGGGCAGTGGGCAAAATAATTTGAAGACTTATTAATGGGCCCCGGGACACCGCCTCTCTTATTGGCCCTGCCAGATAGAGAACAAACTTTTAAATATTGATAAAGATGGACAATAAAAAGATTCAAACCTTAAAATTTGTAGCTTTCAAGAAGCCTGCCAATAAAGATCTATTGAATAGAGGTGACAAACAAATTGTTTTGCTTTAATATAGATGTAATTTAATATACTTGAAAGATTTGAATCTGTGGCTTCTTAGAATTCTTCAACACCTAACATTCATGAAATGCGTTTTATAGACTTAGCATTTGAAATAGGTTGGTTATGACATCATAGTTGTATAACAGAGGTATAAAGGGATTGTGACATAATAGTTATATGACATTCATATAAGCCTATAGTGACGTCATAGTAACAATTAATGAAGTTCCAACTAATTGAGGTTTAATGAAGCCTCGTCTGCAGTAAAACGTTTATATTTACCCAGGAGGGAGCAAGGACCCAAGTGTTCTTTGTTTTGTACATTATACTGGTTTGCATCTGGACCTCTGTGCAAAATTGTGAAGATCCATTGAGAAATGGTCAAGTTGTTTCAAGGCTTAATTATATTCCTTCATTCTAGCTCACTATATTGTTCCTTGATGACAATAAGTCCATGAAGCCTGATGCATTTCATCCTCTCGTACAAGTGATTCAAAATGCAGCAGTCAAAGAGGTTTACCTCCGAAATTGTGACCTTACACCTCATAAATTGGATATTTTCAACAGAAATCTAAATGGAAGAAATATAAAGGTATGAATAGTTTTGAAAGAAAATATTTAAATTAATGACTCTTCGAGAATATATGAGTTTATCACTTATCACTGAGAATTTAACCATTATTGTGCCATTTTGGCAATACAGAATTTAATTGAAAAACATATTGCAATTCGCCCTGCGGGCTTATAACATCTCTTTATAAACAACCAGGGCACAATAGAGGAATTTTGGGAGGCCTGGCCAGTCGAAGCCTGTCAAAGCTGTTGTTTGGTCTGTCAAATTATTCGCCTTAAAAACACTGCATAAATTAACGCAAAGGTATAAAACAGGGGAATATATTGTATATGGATGAAATCGTGTGAATTGGAGTCAAAACAAAATGTCCGATTCCAAAAGACCCAAAACTTGCAATGCGAAAAGGTCCCATGCAGAAGGATGTAACATTGGATGTTTAAGGTTTTTTGGTATTTCGTGATCAATGTGTTATAGGTTGTGTACAGTAATGTTGTTTCATGTATAGTTTGGTACTTGCTACTTACTTGATTATATCATTCAAGTAATGTTCAAGATTTTCAAGTTTCAAAGTTATAGGGAGAATTCAATAAGTAAGTCCCCTTCCGTAATCGAAAAGCATTCAAACTTAAAATAGTTGAAACTTAAAATAGTTGAAATCAGGAATAGGGCGATACGGTCAATCAGACAACAAATAAGTTTTGAATAAAATTAAAATATTGGCGTTCGTCCAGCGAATAGGCGTCATTACCCCAACTCCGTGCTCACTAAGGTTTCAAACTTATAGAATAATATTTTTGATTGATGTATCATATTCACCCTCGATTCAACGGAAAGCTGTAGCGGGCTTATACATGGACGCATGGTGCGCCATGACGGCTTGCGCCATGACGAACTTCGATATTATAATCACAACATACATTTGCCGCGAAGAATATCCGTCGGTGAAATCCAAAATTTTAGCAATATACAAATTAGAAAATCTGTTAAAAATATTGGCGATGAATGAAGTCCATTGGCTTGTTTTAAGCAAATGAAAGCATGAATTATTATAAAGGTCTCGATATCGACGAATGTTGAATGTCAAAAAAATAAAACGATCGTGGTCGCTTATTTAACATAATATCGTTGTATTATCTCGCGTACAGAGAAAGAATGTTATTTTCCTTTATAATGACGCTTGTTACAAAAAGTAAATTAAGCATGTTCATTGTTCATCGTTCGAAAAAAAAAACTCTTACACAAACACAAATACACAAATATTCCTGCCATTTTATAGCCGGTTATTTTGACCGGCGTCGAATTTTGACGACTGTCAAAGCCCTCAAATTGCCAGTCATTTGACCGATGACTGGCTGTTATTTTGTGCCCTGATCATTGTATTTTTGGGAATTAATGGGAGACGATGCACTGAGAGCTTTTGAATGTATCTGGAAAATAAACTTATGGAATCGGACATCATCATCAAAACCAAAAAATAGCAAAAGTAGGTGGATCCCTACATGTCTAAGATTCGACAATGAAAGAAAGAGAAAGAAAGGCCTGCTCTTCAATGCAGCTACGAGGGTTGCAAAGTGCCGGACACTATTGCTGAGGACCTTATCAAGCCATGTGCAGAGAAAATGGTGAATTAATGATCGGACCAGAGGCGAAAAAGAAGATCCATCAAATTTCGCTCTCTAATGATATGATTTGCCGACGGATTGACGAAATGGCTGCTGATGTGTGCCAGCAAGTTTGCTCTGAAATCAAGCAAGGAACGCTCAAGGCTAGTCTTCAACTGGATGAGTCTACCGACACCGCACTGGAAAGCCAATTGATCGCGTTTGTCCACTACGAGAAAAGGGGAAAGATGAAGCAAGAGTTCTTGTTTTGCAATACCCTTCCAACCGCAACAACTGCAGTAGATGTGGAATGTACTGTGGATTCTTTTTTTGAAGTGAACGGCTCGGCTGGGAGAATTACCAGCACATCTGCACTGACGGTGCCCCAGCTATGGTTGGCGTCAAACGAGGGTTCGTTGCGCTTGTGCAGAATGAATAAACCCACGTGAAGTCCTCCTACTGCACGCTGTACCGATACGCTCTTGCGTCAAAGACTCTACCTCTGTTTTGATGGAAGTCATGAAAGTGATCATCATTCGTGCGAAGGCAAAAAATAACCGGCGCAACATGTGGGACCTGTTCTATGCCAAAGTTCGATGGCTGTTGAGGGGCAAATGCCTCTCTCGGCTGTATGAACTCCGAGCTGGAGTGGAAATCTTTCTGCGAGACAACGAAAACAACCTCCCTGCTCACTTCCACAATGAAGAGTTTGTCGTGATGCTCGTGTACCTAGTCGATGTATTTGGACGTCTTAACGAAACGAACCTATCTTTGCAAGGCCGTGATGGGACAGTTACCGTCACCGGACTATCTGCTCGAATGGGAGTATGGCAGGCACGAATCAAGGCTGGGTCCACTGCCTCATTACTTTCTTGGACTTTCCTTTCCTTTCTTGGAGCACCTGGAGACAAAGATGATTTAGTTCCCAGTCGGCATCTAAACTTGCATCATTGAGCATCTTGAGATCGTCTCCGCTGAGTTTGGATCTTATTTCGACGCACCCTTGCATGTTCCATGGCACAGAGACCCGTTCAACACCGAAATTGACCCTGTTGAAGAAGAAGCAGAGGAGCTGGCAGAGTTTAAAGTTTTAAATGCGATGAAGCAGGCCTTCAAGAACAAAGAAGATGTCTTCAACTTCCGGTTGTCTCTTCACAATTCATATCCATTACTCAGCAAGAAGGCGTCTGTGATTTTCGTTCAATTTGCCACGACCTACCTTTGAGAATCTGGGTTTTCTGATTTGGCGACCATTAAAACAAAATACAGAAATCGCCTCGATGTTCTCAGTGATATTCGCCTTGCTGTGTCCAAGACGGAGCCAAATATAAAGGGCCTCCTCAGACGAGCCCAAGAGCGAGTTTCGCACTGATTTATAAATAACAATTCATTGATTTTTTGCTTAACCATATATATATAGTGGAGAATAAAATAATATAATGAAAGTATGTTAAAACGAAATATACATTTTTTTGATGGCAGGGGGCTACCATGGGTATTGGATCTCGGTGGGGGGGCCACAAACCATGAAAGGTTGAGAACCACTGCTCTTTCGCATGAATGTCAAAATAAAAATATGTTCCACACATACAAATATAAATATTGTTTTGAAATTTTGAAATACGAAAAAAGTTTGACTAATGGTGGAATTACAAATATATTTGAACTCTTTTTACAAGGAGGCCATTCTGTGAAAAGAGACTTCACTCAGTTTAAATGTCTAAACCTGCGCTACTTTTGCTCTCTTTCAAGCTAGGTTTAAATAAAACATTCTTTAATTTGAGAGAAATCTTTATCTGCGGCATTACACAAACGGTTTCTTTCTCTCTCTAAAGAAAAATTTCTCTCGCCCGACAGTATGTCAGCATTTTCATATTTTAAAATTTTGTAACAAGAAATTTAGAGCTTTGAATGTTTCACAACGTGGATGCTTTTATTAACATAGCTTAACTATTCAACAATTCTGATTAATCAACCCATATACTCGATGAGAGGTTAAGTCTAGTCTACATGATGTACAACATCAAACAATGAACACTAGAAGCCTCATTACCCACCAAAGCAGAACAGTTTTGAGTGACCTGACATAACCTAAGGTCACGGTTATCCGGAGGCGGTTGACTGGTTCTGTTGTGTAGAGTAAGTAAGACAACAAACACAGTTTTTCGGTCAAAAAATTAGAGATTCGATCATGGTTTCTTTGACTGCGAAAATGACCGACTTTACTATTATCGAAACCTGACTCTGTTGAACCGCCAAAATATATATTAATCCTGCAATTATTTTTTGTAAGATCATGATAATATCGACTTTCTATTAGCATTTCCTATTTATAAATGAAAATTCGCTAGTTGCTGAAACACACCTATTCTTACCAAAAAATATTTTTGCATCTTGGGTAGCACCACGAAATCTATGTTCTGGGTGGATGTATAAGCCTGATGGCTCTGTATTGATCCCAGTTTGCTTGCTTTAATGAATTATGCCATGACTTATTCCTTGCAGAATGTGCCCAATGATAGGATGGATTGGCATAAAATTTTAATGTCTCTTCTTTCTGTGGCACACAGAATCTCACCAAATTTGGAAGCAGTAATCCTCCACCTCCGCTCGGTAAATCATTGTCGACACTTTCTTATTTGCTATTTTTTTTTCTGATTCGGTTGAAGCATTTTTGGTCACAAGCACAATTATGAGCAAATTCCCTTCAATATGGGTCCGTGCCACTGGTGGCACATTCTTTCTACCGACATAGAGTTGTTGGTATGCCTCTATTAGCCAATCTACCATAAGACTGGAACACTAAATGTGAACAAGTTGGCTTTGGAAGTCTTGCAATTGGCTTGCAATCCATCAAAAATACACATATTGCATAATATAATACAGTGCTGTACACTGTACACGTGTACAGGTGCAGGTACTGATGTGCCATATACTTATATAATCCATAAGCAACATGCACTATCTGATTGCACTATCCCCTAGGCCAGTGGTTCTCAACCTTTCATGGTCTGTGGCCCCCCTACCGAGATCCTTAACACCTCCGTGGCCCCCTGTCGTCACAAAAATGCAAGACGCAATGGCGTTATCCGGCACGAAAGAGGTAAACATAGCCTGCTCATGGCCCCCCGGCAAAGGTCTCGTGGCCCCCGGTTGAGAACCACTGCCCTAGGCACTGAAAAGATTAAGGGCCCCCATATCGCGATACAATGAAATGGAGGGGCTGCAAAACTCATAAGATGGTTGTAAGGTTAACTAATTATTATCTGAAGCTTTATAAACCAAGATTTTACATAATTTTGAAAATTTAAACCCAGAAGCTTTGAAAAACCCAGAGCTGGAATTAAAAATCAAGCAGTGGCAAGTACGGTCATACTGAACACATTCTATAGTAAGCGGAGGTTGCTCCGTGGACAGTGTGGCAGTTGCCAGATTCCAATTTTGTTTTGTTTCCAAGATTAAAATATATTAATAACCTCTTTAATAATATAATAATATTAATATTCTTATATATTTATTTATTAATTTACTGTGGGCCCTGGTTCAACTGCAACATTTGCACAATGGTCCATTGTAAATCCAGCACTGCAAAAAACTCTATGAATCCCTCCTTTTTATTTGGGCCCTAAGAACATACTTATATTGGTTAATGGTTCATCCAGTGTTGATAACACATCAATGAACACTACTTAACAAGATACCTCAAATTATCAACCAAAGCAGAACAGTCATTACAGACCTGACATTACCTAAGTTCACGATTATCCTGAGTCATTAACTCCCAAATGTGTTTATGCTGGTATGTTTGCTTCATAGACCGTGGGTTTTTCTCATACTTTTGCTGTCAAGAAATATACATTTATTCAATCTTGTTCAATCTATAATGCAACAAACTAATTATATTTCAAATGAACCCATTTATAAAGTAGCTTGTGAAAAAATCACAAAAATATTCATATATTTGCATCGAGAGAAATAATAATGTGAGGGTAGGAACTGGAAAAAGAAGGAAACTTCTCAATCAATGTCTTAATGAAAAGCCATTGCATGCTAGTAGTTGTATTATGTCTCAGTTCATCTTGGCAGGAAGTAATTACAGTGCCACAAAGGTCAAGAAGATTTTTTCAAAATTAATGCTTAGCTAAAAAAATATTGGAAACAGCTTTCAAAGATGAAATAAGCTCTCATTCACTTGGATGTAAAAGATATAATCATAACTTGATTCTAGGGTTCT
>JAUELA010122789.1:0-16019 GCA_031471845.1 Boltenia villosa | reverse complement strand
ATAATTTCAATTACTCACCGACTATTTTCTCTTCCTCATCCTTCGCTGCTTTCTTGTAATGACATTTCCAGGAATCTAATAGAAATATTAAGTTCGTATGAAAAATTGATGAAGATTTGGAGTTTTGGAATGTTAATAAAATACAAAAATAGTAAAACAAATTTTCCAATAACATTTCAATGTTTTCTTAATATCTCTTGAACCGTTCAAACTTCCTTAACATTGAGTTGGTTTGCTTAGATGATATGAGTAATCCTTCTTTCATAAAGTTTGATGTCAAACATACAGAATAAACATACCTGTATCCAATTTAACTATTCCGCGCTCGTATTCGGTTTGTTTTTGTTGGATTCTCTCCGACTCTGCAATATTTTTGAATCAAATTTAATGTTCTTAAAGTAACTTAATTATGCTAAGCTGGAACCAATCCGTACCTAGAAACTCGAGTAGTCGGTCTACTTCTTCTTCAGATACAGGATCAGCAGAAACTCTGGATATCAAACACAAAAAAATGTTATATCAACTTCACGACACACACTTAGATTTAACGGATGCCCTTGGATTATGTGAAAAAAAGTTGTTCCAGAAACTTACCTTGAGTCGTTCCAAGCCAGAACAGCGAGGCAAGCCAAGTATAGAACGAGGGGGACGATCCTCATGTCTGATTGTGTATTGGCTTGAATGTTTTTTTCCAGTTCAAGAAAAACGCACGACTATAGTATATGAATTATTAGGATGTTAGAAACTTCGCCTCTGTAACTGAGTCGTATTTATTGACAAATAGATATAGGGGGAAGCACCTTTAAGCTATTCGGTTGCCAGTTGCGTTAAATCATTTTATAACCATGTTACTGCTATAGCCTACATGTGGCTTACCTTTTAATTTAGCCAATGGGCTTATAGGTTATTTACCCATCATATATATATATTCATAATTTCACACAACAAACAATTTTTATGCATAGAAAAAGATTCTTACCTTTCTCTGATTTTATTTCAAATAATAATCCTTCGAGGCTTTTCGAATGTTACTTGTTGCTCGATTAAAATCAGTCTGCTACACAATTCCTGCCTTGCGCTTTATATACTATGTTTATTATCGTTGTGTTGCGTTAAAATGGAGAAGAGAAATTCCACGGAAATACATGAACCGCACTTTTCCATGCTCACTGTGTTTGGTAGTCGTTTTGCGGTATTTTTCCCAAACAGAATTCTTACGAATTTTCATTGTTTGACTATGATGTTTGACAAATAGTATGTAAATGGGGGCATGAATGTGAAAAAATTCAAATTAGTAATGATTTCGGCATAGCGCGATTAGCCACAACCTTCAAAATAACATTGAAATCACAATGCAAGAAGACACGATATTTTCGGGTTTCAGGAAAACCGCAGTTTCAATGCATGCACGAAATGAGCGATAAAAACATTGATTCAAATTTGGCATCATGTTTTTACCGTCTTGATTTGAATAATGTGGTTTTGATTTTCCCGTTTATTCTGATTTAAAAATAAGACGAGAATTAGTCTATTTGCATATTTGAAGGCATAATTGCATAATGTTATTCCCTACAGAAACCATGACCTATAAGTACTATTATTGAGAAAAAGATGACGTTTCGGATGAAGATTGATAGGCCTAAAAAGAGGTCATTCAGTTCGAATCAATTGCTTTAGTCACCACATACAGTAAAAGTAAAACTCAATGCAATGATATACAATATATAGATACGGAACTTGCATAGCCTACTGTTACGCGGAGGGAGTAGTAAAACACCTCATATGGGTCATCGAGTTATAGCCCCCTAAAATAAGTTAAAAATTGGTTGCTTTATTTAAATGAATAGCTAGCGTAACAATGTAATAAACGGTTTTGAACTCTTAGAGGGTTGGGACAACTTGGGAGTGGGACGCTAAATTACAATGATTTATAGTAAAATTACGTTAGTGTAACCATAGTCTCTATATATAGAGACTCTGGTGTAACAGCTTTACAAATATAATGGATAAATGTAACACAGCAAATTAATATATATGATGATGCATTATAAACATAAACATGTTGCATATGAACATAAGTTGTAAATGAATTCCGGAATTTAGCCAACGGACATTTAAGCCAATATTTACAGGGGGACATTGGCTAAATATCCGGATGTCGCTGTAAATATTACCTAAAGGTGAAAAGGTTAAAGGTCACTCGGGCGCCAAATTGAAAACAACAAAATCATCTAAAAATTATATAATACGATGTATCATTCTTTTAGCGAGTAAGAAATAATGAAAGAAGATTCGAACTGAAACGACGATTTGAAGATATCAAACTTAAAGTTAGGAGAAATGGCTTCTAAATTTGCAGTAAGTACCCCAGTGGTGGATACCGTATGTAATAGAGAAACCTAAACTACCAGGATTCGGCACGATCTTTTCGGAACATTAGATTGGCGCTATAACACATGGGTTGTAATTTAATAATACCACTAAGTTAACTATATTCTTATATTTTAAATTGGCTCTCCAGGATGCTATAAAATGTCTTTGAAATAATGATAACTAGGCCTATATAAGAACAATAAAAGGATAACCTTGAATGTCGTCCCAATTATTTTACCTTTGTAATTAATAGCCATGGTTGTCACTAATGTTATAAACCATTCAGTTGAATTTAGTGTCATGCCATCATGCCGAAATATTAAAATTCTGGTGATCTTCCGGACGTATGGTCTTTTCTCATTCTCTCCTGCTCACTAATTAAAACCACTGAAGCGTGAAAAGGGGTTGCCAACTAAGTCGGTATAAAAATAATTAAAAGTTGCCAAATGGGAGTCAAAAAATTGTTTGAAAAATTAATTCGGTTGATTGAATAAGTGATTGCATTGATTAATGAACCATCACATCGTGCACAGACGTGGTTAGTAGGAGGTGCGTACAAGCTTTTGCAGCAATGGGCCACTAGTGTGGAATTTTACCAAAATTCTTGTACGGCCCTCGATTCACTCTAATAAGTAATAGTTGAATGATGATTTGAAAATTGTAACTAATCTCATAAGAAGAGTAATATTGCTTGATGTCGTACGAGAGAAAATTTTTAAATTAATTTTTACAAATTATTATTCCTAACCATGATCATGCTGCAGGTTCTTTATACGCATCAGAAGACAAAAAAGAGAAAAGTGTGGCAAGATGGAACATTAACCTTATCCAATGATGGAAAGAAAGCGGATTTGAAAAATGAAGCCAAGGAGATGCTGGCTACTGTTTATATCAAAAAACAGGTTTGATAATATATGAAAAAAATGGTAATCTTCTAGACCAGTGGCCTATATCATTTGCATGGCAATGGTAGCCAACAATGTGATAAGGGTTTAAATATAAATTTAAAAAATTCGCCGATGGGAACCATATTTTTAAAATAAGTCAATAAATTAAGAAAAATATGAAAAAAAGTTAAATGGGACCAAATTAAAAAATATATATATTCCCTAACCCTTTTAAAAATAATCCCATAACCCAACTCTATCCCCTAACCCTAACCTTCCAAAATATTATTCCCTGGCCCTATCAAAATCAGATTTGCAGTAAATATGATGAAAATAGAGGTTTTGATTTCCCGCTTTGTCTGCTGTGAGAGATGCGCTGATCCGCGATTGTGATTAGTGAGAAATAGAGGTCCGAGCGCAAGCGTCTGGAGCAACGAGCCACTAGAGTGTAATTTTACCGAAAAAGTTCTGTGTGAATTTTATTTTAAATGGTGTGCAAGTCGCAGCATTGATCGATTTAATTTTACAATGTTGGAGTACTTTGCTTGAAATTAATATATATCATTAAGGTTCTGATTGGTGATGACCTGGAATGTGCCAAATACCTCATTCAAGTTGATGATATCATCTGTATTGAATCTTCCACTAGTACACAGTCAACTCAGGGGAGCCAATATTTGGTAAGATATCATTTTAATTAAGACCATTACAGGACACCCTCTTCATACCATTGAAAAAAATATTCATGATTTTTAAACAAAGAGCCAGCAGACCCCGGCAACTATGAACACTAGTGACCCGACGCCCCGGCATGTTCCTGTCTTCAGTCAACCGGTCAGAAAACGTACCAAGTTTTCAATCCCTCGTAAGATCACCACTAGTCAGGATGCGTGTAAGAGGTTCGTGATACTGTTATTTTTATATTTTATTCTAATGCTGGCATTTGATATAGGCTTAGTAAAGGGTTGGGATATATCAGGGTGGTCCAACTTCTTTGACATTGCGGGCCACTTCAGCACTAAACACACAAGTCGCGGACCAACAATGAAAACTAAATATCTCCGCTACATTTAGCCATCATTTGCAGAGAGAACATTTTGCCAACATTCAAAAAATTATATCCGGATACCATCTTACTTGTATAGTTTTTTTGTGATTGGTGTCACTTTTTAAACCAATAGTGTCATCTTGCAATCATTAGTTTCAGGGGCTTTGAATTTTATTCTTAGATAATGCTGGTCGTATTCTAATCCGCTAATGGGATGTCTGTGGTCATTTCCTTATTTTAGCTTCAAGATGTTTGAATCAGTCGCATTGGCTCTCGTTTTATACTGCAGTATTATTTAAAAAATATTATTTAAAAAATATCAAAGTCGCTCATTATGAGCCCAACGACCATTAAAAATCACTCGGCTGGCCACAACTCCGTAGTTGGACCACCCTGGTATATATATGATAATGATCATACTGGGATTTCAAATGCTTCATACTATTTGGCCACGAGGCATGATAAATGCATGATAACTTGTTATGATTTTTTATATGAATTTTCCAAAATATTCAAGAGTCCGTATGTATATAATAAGCGCGAAAGTCTTGTTTGTCTTGAAATAACTTCACCATTTCTCAATTGTTACCACATTTAGCATGGGGGTCGAAAAGCATCCTAGAATGAAGGAAACCCCGGTCAGGGCTACTTTCAGGTCACTTTATAATCTTTTTGGGGGAGTGGGAAGACCATAAACCTGGATAACAATTTATCAATATTGGGGTATTTTTTTATTAGCTTTATATGGTACTTATATTTTCAGAAAATTATATTACATTCTATGATTCAATATTATACAATATGCCTTTTACCTAGTAAAAATGTTTCTTTTGCATCTAATCCAATTTCTAAAGCAGTGAGACGAAATGGTTGCCTCCGAGCTTAGCAAAAAATGATCCTGTTGAATCAGATTTGATTCCTGAACCTAGCACTGATGAAAATGGCATATGGAGTTCTGTGGTAGATAAAACTCAACAAAGAATTCCAAGGTAGAATTTTCATGTCATGTTATAGATTGGCAGAAGTGCTCAGAGATGAATGGTCATTAAATTGGAAAAATGTGCATAATTGTCATTTTTGTTGTTGTTTTGGAATCATTTAAAATCCCCCTCAATTTGGAACCCTAAATAGCAAAGTCTTGAAAATTCATAAGTTCATTGTTCTTTGTTCCCTACGCTCTACCTATATAACAAATTTGAACTTCATAAGTCTTCTAGAACTGATTTTAACTTGTTACCCCCTTTTCACTTTTAATTTGTAAAAAAAAACATTGACTTTAAACCCTAAACCAGTGTTTTCCAAACTGTATGTCATAACACTTTAGTGTGTCGCCAATAGTGTCTAAGTGTGCAACTGCCAACATAAAAATACATATTGAGACTCTCCCAGACATCTCCCTGATCCCAGACACTAATGATTGCAAGAGTGACAGTATTAGTTGAAAAAGTGTGAAGTGAAAAAGTGAGAAAAAAAATATAAAATTAAGATACAAAATTTAGTTTTAATGTGGCCCAAGACTTGTATGTTTAGTACTGAAGTGGCCTGCAATGTCACCTTGATATAGATGATAATTCTCATATGTTTTCATAAATAATCTTTCAACGATCAAATTTAGCTTTTGAACATTTAGTATAAAGTAGAGTAATATCGCGTCATTTATATGAAAAACAGAATCCTCTACAATAGACAACATCTAATTTCCATTTCAGTGAAACTACTAAGAATGCAGATGGAACAATTGTCCGTAGCACCCAGCAGGTTCTTGAATTGCTAAATAGAGCCAAGAAAACACAACCTGGCCACCAGGTAAGAAAACTGGCAATCGAACAAGTCAGTGTGTTATCGGAAGTATCTAATTTACATAAAATCCTTTTTTTCTTCTTTTTTCTGGTTATGAGTTAAATTTGAAACTTTGATTTATAACATTCAAAACTGTTTTAGATCTCATATCATTTGGAAAATGATATCCTATACAAATATCCTAATTGCATATTAGATTTTTAATGTATCATATTAACCCTCATACCCCGGAAAGCTGTATTGGGCTTATATATAGACGGGTGAAGCGACCATGCCTGCTTTGGTGTGGATGTTATTGTTATCCAAGCAGACAGAAAATTAACTGTGATTTTGTCTTATGTTAAATCTTAATAGGGTTTTAAGTTGAAGGTATTAATGAATAAAATAGAATAGACATTTCTGCTAGTTATATGTAACTTGTAAAATATTTTGTAGATTGAAGTATCAAAGAAATCCGCAGGATCGAGTGAGGCAATGGAAGTGTCAGCAGTCGTGGATGATACAAAAGGACCAACAAACAAAGAAAATAGGTTTGTGATGTCTTTTGTTGTAAATTCTTGTCTTCTTTCATTGATCGCTTCCACTCTGCAATAACGTGAATATATATATCGTATAGAAGTGTTCAATGTTTTTTGACTTTACAACCTTCTCTCAAGCACTTTGTACCATACTAGTTTAACGACCTAGTTGGATGGACAGCTCAAAATCGCCTTATATTCCAGATGTCTTTCGTTGTGGAACAAATCATACATTTGCATGAATAATAATTGGGCTTTTGTGTGAAAATAACATTTAGTAAATTTAGTTTTTGTTGAGTGCGGCCCGCGAGAGATTCACAGATGCTCCGTGCGGCTTAAAAAAAGAATTTTAAATGTAGAATATTTTTCAAGTGATTTTCCAAACAAATAATCCATACAAAGAACACGATTCTCATTGATATACTCCACTATATGTGGTCAAACTATCATGAAATGATTGCATTGTAAGATAGGCATTTTTATTTCAGCTGTTTTCCAGTGGAATTAATTGGATCGATGAAGCTTACGTTTCGATGAAGCTCACGTTTTCTACACTTTATAAACCTGATATCTTTGCATTCAATTGTTCAGATGTCTTTTTAGCAAGCATAGATAGATTTAATAATAAAATATACAAGCCAGGCAGCCAGTAATGAGATTAAGAAGCTAGTTTTGAGTTGGGCCTTACATATTTAAAATTTTCTGATTTATGCTGCAACTTTCCAAGGTGGTACAGGTTTCTCCTTTTCTATGTTTTCAGTCAAAGGGAATGGAATGAATGTTCTCAAGAGAAGAGAAAATGTGAAGTTCTCCCTGGGAACCAGAGTCAAAAAGTAGTCAGAAAGAGAGCAAAGCGAGTGAAAAGAACACAAAAGAATCACAGAGTCAGCGAAAAGACAGAAAGAGACGAGAAAGGAATGCGAAAGAGTGAGATAAGTGAAGTTACTCTTCTTGAGACAAACTTACAAAGTCCTTTTAAAAGAAAAAAATTAGATGCTCAAAAAGACGTCCTCACCAAAAGAGTGAATCGGACGTTGATATTTGACTCTTTGCTTGAATGTGATGCAGAAAAGAGCGATGAATTTGATAAAAGTGATTTTGGAAAATTTGGCAAAGAAGTGGAAAAATTTGATGAAATATTAAAGTATGATGCAAACCAACATGTAACTCCTCCAAAAAATCCTGATACAGTAATGCATTCAACAGAAAATGCTCCAACTGTGGAAACTATTCTAGATATAGTTATACCTGATTTTGATGTGGAATGGGAGCTAGATCCACTTCTGAAAGAGCCAACTAGGCCTAAACTATCTTTCAACAGTCCATCAGATGTTGCGAAGAAGGATATCTATGAGTTAGAGGAGAGAGGAAAACCGGGTATCACGGAAATTGCCAAGAATCAAGATTTATCTCTATCAAGAGATCCCTGTGTTGAATACGATAGGGATAACCAGTCTACAGAGAATGCAGATGGAAATCAAAACATTTATAATGATGTCAAAGAAACTGATGTATCTGAAACGAAAGAAGCAAACACGTTGAATATTGTAACCTCGTGTCACCAAAATATTGAGATCCACGAGGGTATTAAAATCAATACCTTCCATAACTCTGATGAAAACAATTTTCCTTTGTGCGTGGATGACTTCATAATTTTTGAAATCGATAAATTGATATCCAGTTGCAATGGAAAACCTGCTGTATATTCCTCCAGTCCAAAGAATCCTTTTTCAGAGCGGAATCTCCTAGAAGTACATCCTCTTGATCTTGTAGAGGCAACTTCTTCCTGCAAAGATGAAGATTTGAAAGATGAAAACGACCTGGATAACAGTTGTATTGAAAATCATCCTCAAGGTAACGGAACATATTTCATTCAACAGGAGGAGAGGATTCCGCAAGATGAACTAACCGAGAATACTGGAGAAGAAACTGTTTCATCGGATGTGTCCTCTCAGGATAAAAACCGGATTAAGCAAAGCACAAGATCACCCATGATAAAAAGTCATCGAAATCTGATTCTAAACAAAGATCAGATGGAAGACAACAGCTTGTTAAATTTGGATTGCACGAATCACTTGAATGAGAGAAAAGAATTAAATGAAAAATGTATCTCAACTGAACAATCCACTGATGGAGACTCGGAAAAAATCACTGTATTGTTGAAAGAATTGGTTGATATCGTTTGTGACATGTCCCAACATAATACAAAAGGCCAGATTTTGCTTGGTGATCATGGACAAAAGATTCAAATGAAGTTTCAAACAACTACATTGCAAACTGAAGATAGTTTTGGGAATGAAACCAAGGATTCAAACAGGCTAGAATTGTTCCAAAAAAAGTCAACCTATTTCAATACTGTAGATGTAGATACTATTCATCACGAAACAGTAAGGGAATATTCAGACAATTGTGAGATTGAAGGTCAAAAAGTAAGGGAAATCAGTTGTCAAAATTGTCACGTTAATGGAGGAAAGAATTCCCAAGATGCAGATATCCTGATAGATGAAGAAAATGACAATTTAAATTCTACTTTGTTGGTGGTTGGAGAAGCAAATCCTGGGAAGGTCTGTAAAAAAATTATAGAGCAAGAATCTCATAATATTTTTGAAGAAAATGGAGAAAATGGTGTAGGAGTGGAAGATCTTCTTCCTCCAACAGAATCAATCTCTTACAGAGATAGCAAAGCAATCAACGACGATGAAAATCAACTAGAAAATGGAGATTCATGCCCACTTCCCGACTTTGACATGGGCTTCTCACAGGTTTTGGCATCTCCAGTTCAGGATAATAGTGAGGAGAGGTCTGAATTAATAGAAATAGCAGCTCTAGACGGTGAAAGAAAAGAAAGTACTTGTCTAGCCGTGCAATTGTCTCAAAAGAATGAGAATTCATCCAAAGCGATATGGAATGACTGCTCAGATGAGTTCTTGAATCGAATTGAATTTGGTTGTTTAAGGCAAAAATCTGTTTCTTCTGCGTTTAGTCATACAGACAAAAAAGAGAAAGTATCAACAGATGAAAGAAATGCGGCCAACATTTCAACTCTATCTAATGCACAACATCTTCACGCAGCTCATCATGATTCTGAATTGAGTGAAATTGAGAAGGGAGGTAGGACTGAGATCAAAAAAGAACCACACGAGATGACAGATAGTGAAATCATGGAGATGGAAGAGCTTGATTTGTTGTTGAAAGAAGCGGAAAAGAATCACGAAGAAGTCATCAGTTATTCTCCACTTAGCAGCTCACAGTTAGCAGCGTGTAGTAATGACTATGATGATGCAGGCATGATAAGATGTGATATGGAAGAAATGCACAGAATTCAAGCAAGCAAGCATTGCCCTGAACAGTATAACACCATCTCCAAGAACTCGAGTGAGACAGCAGCTGGTAGCAAGACTGGTAATGGCCAAGTCTTTGTTGGGTCAGGTTTCAGCCAAAACCATCCCTACAACTGCTATGATGAACAATACAGTGGAACATCTATGTATGATGACAATAAAAATTCTGGTCTAAACTGGAATTATCCAGGATGTAACAATTCTTACTACTCAACCAGTAGGCTCCAACCTAGCAGACAATTATCTAGTATTGAGGAAAGGGAATCAGAATCATATTATAATAGACATATGTCATACTCGAATTATCCAGAGGATTGGGTTTTGACAATGGATTGTCCACCCAAGTCTTCGAAGAAGTCAAACCGTCCAAAAAGAGTCCAATTCTCAAGTTGTAATATATCAAGAGCTAAAAGGGAAATGGAGGAACGTTCGTTTATACCAAAGGAAACAGGAAAGAAACCGATCAGAGATCTTGGAATTCCAGGAACTTATCAGCAACTAGGTGATGATGATCAGACTGAAAATCAGTATCAAGTTCAACATGTACCTGATTCATTAAACAGAAATGATGAATATCTGTCAGTTCAAGAAAGCTGTGAAACATTCCAGCGCGGTAATAATCCCAAAGTTGAAGCTTTGAGTGACAACATTTCAACTAGATACAATGCCTATAGCAATGAAAGCATAGATACCAATAGGAAGCAAACACAGTCAAAATCAAATAAAAATAAAAAATCAAAGCCTAGCTATTTCATCAAGGATGAAATCAATCCTGCAGAAGAAACCCTTTTTGACACTTTTCCAAATCACTGTATGTTGCAAGACCAGGGAGTTGAAGAGAACACGCAGTGTAGCAAGTACTTTGATCGTTCAAGTAATTGTCCAGGGAGTAAGTCATTGTACAAAAATGAAGTGAAGGGGTCTCAGCAAACTCTGTCTAATCAACAACTTTCTAATAAAAGTGAAATGAATCATTCAATGAACAGTGATTATCAAAGAAATTCTTTGGTCAATTATTTGAATCATGATCAAGCAATTCACGCTGCTGAAAAAATTGGGGATAAACGTAATGCGAATGATGATTCATTGAATGCGCACGCAGTAAATAATGTGATGCACAGTCGCAAGACAAGCATGCAAAACATTTGTCAGTCACTTCGAGAGAAATTCCAATGCCCTAGTCAAAAAAAGAATATTCCTAACTGGCACAGAAGTAGTGCACGAGATAGAGGGGAAATTTATACAAGAAATGAACAAATTTTTACCAGAACAGGTTCTGAGATACCAGTAACATCTGGAGTGAACTCAAACATCCAGGAAAGTGAAACAACTTCCATAGACCTCTCTCAGTGTGATATGTTTGCAACTACTCAAGAAATATTCTGTCCAACACAACCCAGTGAATTGGCGAATTTTAACCGGATAAGTGCGTTAAAAAGAAACGCAAGGAATAGATCTGAGGATAGGAAGATGAAGCTTCCCCTTTCCGTTATAAATGCTATCACAAATGAAATGCCTAAGATCGTGGTAGGGCCGGAGTATGAGCCAGAACCTTTAAAATATAATATAGCGTCATCCAAAGCTCCACGAAGTACTGCTGATAAACTGCCTTCCTTTATACTGAATGCAGTGGCTGTTAAAGATGAAAGAGGTGACAACTTCCAAGGTTTTCCAATACACAGAAAAATGCCCTCTCACGGAATTACTGAGAAGGGATATAGAGCCGATGAAGAAATTGTTCCACCCAACAGATTTGTTGGAAGACAACTTCAGAACAGCAACAGCATTCCATCTACTTTCGATGGATTCAATTCCCCTTTTGTCAAAGTAAGAGAGAAACAATTCATCTCAATTCCAAGTTGTAATGAGAATGATTCTCTGGATAAATATGAGATGAAGTTTTCAACTGCTGATAGGATTTTGAGACAATCCAATACCCTTACAGACTCAGATCAAAAGTTTGTTCTAGGTGGGCCGTGTCCGAACTTATTAACAGAAGATTTTGAAAAACCGTTTGCAAATTTCAATATTAATGATACAAACAGCTACAATCCTTCTTCTGCGGAGGAGAGAAATATTTTTAATGGTGAAAGATTTCATCCAACTGACGAGAAAAGTATTGATTCTTCCATTCCCCCTACTTATCAGCTGAGAGGTGGCATCATTCAAGGATTGGATGGAAGCGGAGGTTCCCGCTGGGGGAGATTCCTGCATGATGATCTCTATCTTCCGATAGGGAAGTTGCACAGAAATAAATGGGTTCATACTATTGTTAAGGAGGAAAGGCAGAAGACGTGTCATAAAACGGAAGAAGAAATTATTCAGACTGTCAAGCAGTTGTGTGATAATTTTGAGGAAGATGAATCACAGGGCGACAGATTTGAGAGTTTAACACAATTTCCTACTGGAATCCCTGATACTGCTTGTAAAGTTCCACAGTGGCTGGACAAAAATGTGGATTTTATGAGATCTGGATCAACTTCTAGTAATGTTAACATTGACACCACAATGAATCACCCGTTATCGAGCAATTTTGGCCTCAAAGAATCGAGTTATTTTATTCCTTCTTTCAATGAAAGGAATGAAGCATTTGAAAAACATTTTCATCCTATTTCAACTCCTGAAAATTCCACCCAATACTTGTGCCATGATAATTATCCATCTTCCAGTACCATGCAGTTTGTCAAACCACTGCATCCAGGATCTTCTGCATATTGCCAGAATCCTTCATCTTTTTACCATCAAGACCCCACTACTTCTTCTTTGTTTCAGCCTATTCACTCTCTCCATCCTGGTGCAGTACAGATGGAAGCTCTAAATTTTAAACCAACTAACAGAAGATCACAGCACTATTCTTACAACAGTATTTTCAAGGACGAAGAGGCAAACCGTTTAGGTCACAGCCTGTTATCTCAGCGGCAAGAGAATCCATCTTTTCAAATGAACATTGGGAACGAGAAGCAGAATTTCATGTCAGTAAAGAAATAGTTTATTTACAAATTGTACAATTTCATCTTATTTTTATGTTTTTTAAAGTTGTTTTCAGTGTTCTATGTTTTTACCTGTTTAAAAATGAGTTTACAACGTCAGATCTTTAATAAATCGTTCTCTTTATTCTCGAATGTGAGTAGCCTACAGAAAGAGTATAACTATATGTAGCTTCAAACTATGTAAGGTGTGTTGAGCGTGTTTCGAAAGATCGTTTATCTGAAACGAAAACAAAACAGATGACATAAATATTGATAGAATGAACTAAAAAATATTTCCAAGAATTATAATTGAAATAATCCTCTATTGGTTTCAACATCAACTCTCATCCCGTCAACGCATCTACTGAGATCGTCATAATAAAGCAATGAAACAGAATAAAAATACAACCAACTACACATCCGTGTGTTTCCACCGGCTCTAAGGGTTGAATGCACCAAACTGGCTTTATTTAAACCGGTTTAGCTCTTAAACCAGTCTTTACAAAACTAGGTTTCGTGATTTTCGAGAACGTTTTTTATTTAAACCAATTTTAAACCACCCCCTTACCTGGTTTAAAATCAAGGTTTAAATTCAACTTCAAACCGATCTTAACTTGTTGGTGCATTTCAAATCTGGCCTGATTTAAAAGTTAAACTAGGTTTTAGCTAAAAGCCTGGTTAAACCAGGTTGGCGCATTCAACCCTAAGATAAAAACTTACGAAACTTTTTCCCTTCAACCGTTAATTTTGATAACATATTCTCTGAACGACTCCGCCTCTCTCTTTCGGAGTTCAAAAGTGCATAGTACAATTCCCCCTCGTATGCCTTCTTTGATCTGAAAATATCCAATTGTGTCGTCAAAATGGAGGTTTTCAGACTTTTCTAACGACTAGTGCTTCCAACTAAAAATGAAACATGTAAAAAAAAAAGGTTTGTCATTTGCGGGTAATATTCTGCCTGTTACTGTGTGTTTTGGATTCGTAATGAATTTTCTACTCGCATCAATAGTTCGTCGAAGATTAAAACAATATTTCTGTCCGTCTGTATTGAAACACATACTACCAAATGCTTTGCTTCAAACAAGGATGAACTGGTAAATACGGTAAATGACGGTACTGAAACGTAGCTCTAAGTATCTGCTCTGTTATTATATGTATGTTTTTCTTTATCTTCACTCAAAATTAAATTTATCTTTAAAGTGAAAATTATGTCTCTAAGTGCTAGTAGAATATTATAAAATTTTAAGCGGTAATCCGTATGTTGGAGAGGTATTATGAGGTTAGTACTGGCTTGGTGGCGGAGAAAATCAACTTGGCGTAATGTTTGACCTGTGACATACCGAGATTTCTCTAACTTATTCGCAGAATCGGATGATCCCAGTTGAAAGGGAAGACCTACTGGACTTCAATAATCTTAAAACGCGTTAAATGATCTTCGCATTCAATATTTTTCACTAACTAAATCAGCCTAAACCACCAAAGAATGAAAGCTTAATAGCTAAACTTTAAAAAAATAAGAAATTGAGTTTTATAAATTTATCCTTTTTTGGTGCAAGGATTACTTCTTTCAAAATTGGGATAATATTGTTTTCTTCCACGGTTACAGGACCTTTCAAGCCATTTTGATTTTCCCGTCGCAGGTTGCATGACATTTTATTACCTGACGGCATGTTGACATAGATTCCGTCAAGTCCAATATTTCAATATTCGCTTATTATTGAATGTTTCCTATCTTTTTCACGGCGATATTTTCCAATTTGAGTTTGTTTTAAGGCACAAATGGTTCGTTGAAGATGCTGACCATCCTTTATGTGGAAATAATCAAGAATACAAATGCCCTATTTTGCACGAAAACATTCAAGTAAGTAATGTATTCTCTTAGAAATTCAATAACATAATATGTGGAGAATGCGAAGTATTAAAGAAATGACAATATATATAATATATATCCCCAAAATTTCGACCTGAAAACAATCAGATTGATCAATTTATAATTTCAGGATCGTCGTTCTCGAGAGCTATTTTTTCCCACAACTGAAGATATCAAACTGAATACCACTCTTCTACGCTCCTGTGAAATCCAAACCACTTATAGTCGCGTCGAAGATTACCAAAACACTTTTGTCGCTGCACTAACCGGTATTTTTAAATTATTTAGGCTATTTAAAATGTTTATATTTATAAATGGTGGGAATGTTTCTAATTTCCTGTCGATAAATTCCGAATTTTCCAATCACAGAGCAAATCAATATGATATTGTGGAGGGGTAGTGAAAAATACAGGTCATGTATGTTGTCTGCTGATTTGACCATGCATCTCAGTAAACGTGAAAAGAGTGACGTCACTCCTGCCGATAATCTGCCACAGGTGTCGCCAGAGAGTGAAAAACCGAAGGTATATTTGAAAGAGGGATTTTTTTTAATTAAAAAATAATAATTTTTTAAGCATTCATGCGAGTGGACAATATATATAAAAAACTTCATTGAGAAAAAATTTTTCATTGAAAATGCATATATTTCAAAAAAAAATGGGAAATTGATTAATTGTAGCCTATTAGTTTCTAATGATTTTTTTGTTTTTATTCTTGTTTGTAGAAGAAAAAAAGAAAGAAAGGGGGAATTGTCCTCTTTTTCGTCAGAAATCTTTAGCAATGTATTCGTTGTGAGCATTTTAAACTTTCTCAAAGAAATTGATTGAAACGATTGTTTCAGCTCATAGATATTATAACTTTATAATTGTATAATTTAAATTCAGTTTCTTTATAATACTTCGGATTGTCATACCCTGTTAGAGTCATTGGTGAAATTTTTTGTCTTCAATTTCATAAAAATTCATAATTCTTGAAATTTATATTTAAATCCAGTCTGTGACTGCTCCCTCATGCAATCACAGTATACCTGGCAAGTTACTGACGGTGAAACGAGGGGAGAATGAAGGACGACAATTCTATGCTTGTAGCTTACCACGGTCCCGCCAATGCAAGGTAAAATAAAAATGATTAAAATAAAGGGTGTGTTCAAGTTACCGCCGCACCAGATTTACACCTATCTATATATTTATTACCTGAGCCTACCCTAACCCTC
>JAUELA010122681.1:0-12246 GCA_031471845.1 Boltenia villosa | reverse complement strand
TGCTACTATTAGATAAAAAAGTTTTAGAACAGAAGGTTTTCTTGAATGCTACTATTAGATAAAAAAGTTTTAGAACAGAAGGTTTTCTTGAATGCTACTATTAGATAAAAAAGTTTTAGAACATTCTGCGTGAAGCCAGTTTAAGTATATATATAAAAAGAATGCAGGCTGCCCGGTGGCCGAACAAGTAAAACCATTGGCTAGTTATCAATGGTCACTGAGAGATTCGAATCCGCACTTGCACAGATTTCTTCAGTACTAAAGCACCTGCACTGCATGCTTGATCACTTCAATATGCCATGGTCACCGTGAACATTGAGTGAGTAAGTGACTGAGGACGCTAGACTCATTGCCAGTGCAGAGCGGTATACCATGACCTTGGTCACTGCTTTCCTCCGCTATCCAAGTTCACCATACTCGCAAGCCGGCATGGTCGCATCATGCATCTTGCGATACAACTTTACGGTGAATCGAGGTTGAATATGATACGATAATTAAAAATAAAACAATCAAACTTTTCAGGTTCAGTTTAGCCTCTGTCTCGGGTCTCTTTTACTTAATATATCTTCTTACAACAAAAATGTAATGTTACCTTATGATGAATATCTAACATCATGTAGATTGCGTCTGCAATTTGTTCTTCAGTAACTGAAACCCATCTGTCGACATTTCGTTGACAAATTGGGAACGTGATGGTTTTGTGGTCAACATTGCCTAAAATTAAAAAAAAAAATCTTAGAAGTTTTATAATAAATACATATTTTACTCATAGTTGCACTTCATTGGAGAGTTGGGGTGCACGATGTGACTATGTCATGCCTACAAGTAGGTTGGAAATGAAGGTGATTAAAATTGGGGACCGCTTACTATGGGATGTGGGTTTGAATCCCAGTTGCACCTGCTTAGATTTCAATTCACCCTATTGGACACTTCAGTGCATGGTATAATACCTTTTCTTTTTTCGAAATTCAAAAATATCCAAATACTAAAGATAGAATAGGTTTACTAAAAATAAATTGCAATAAAATGAAATTGATTGTTTTGAATTAATGAAAAAATGAGACTATTTTTGTTTTAAGGAGAGTGGGTCTAACTTTTTAAAGACATTTTTACCTTATATTTATATACACTTATTTTCCTATTTTTCCCTATTTCATATTTCACATTTGTAATTAATATTATAGCTGTCACTGCATTGCATCCGGCAATTTTAATGTCATGGCACATTTTTCTACACCGTATGCTGTTCTCAAAATTTTTGGATTCATAACGAAAAATAAAACTTTTATGTATCCATTTTTTTTTCTCCAATTTTCAACTGCATCCAGTTTTAAATATTCAACTTATTGACTTCGACTCCACAGCAGTGCTACAAAATGTTTGAGGATGCATTTAATGAATACTAAACTCGCAGCAACCCACCTGCTGAACCATCAGACAGGGTATCTTCCGACTCAACATCCATCATCTTTCCTGCTTTTACTGATTGCTCCATCGCATTGGAATTGAGAGGACTACAGCCAATGATCTTGGAAATAAAGGAGAGAGTTCAAGTTCTGTTAGAATTTAATCTTATGTCTAAATATCGACCGACATGAAAATATAATTGTGCTAAGTCCAACGCTTTCCAATGTTAAAAATGCAGCAGGACAAAACTTCCAATGTATAAAACAGGGTTGTCCAAATACGGGCCGCGACTGATTTAAATATCTTGAAAGCTAAAAACTTCTTAAATTTTGAAACCAGAAATCAAATGGGAAATGACACACAACACTAGACTAGATGCTTGTCTTTGACCTGCCAGTATCAACATAGAAACTCATTTGAGACTCTGGTAAAAAAGGCTTGACCCCAGAGATCCCATTAGCAGACAAGAATATGACCAGCATTACGTTTGAATAAATTCAAAGCCCTTGAAACTAATGATTGCAAGAGTGACAGTAGGCTATTGGTTATAAAAGTGACACCAATCATAGAAGAAAAAAAAGTAAGATACAAAATTTAGTTTCCATTTGTGGGCCAACGAGTTGTATGTTTAGTACTGAAGTGGCCTGCAATGCCAAAGAAGTTGGACCACCCTGGTAATAAAAGATGTAGAAAAAGTCAGAAAGAAACCTCCTAAACCCACACCCTAAGACTAACCCTAACGTCCTAACACTAAACCTAACCCACAAATTCTAATGTCTCGTGGACTTTTTTTCATTGGACGTTTTTGTTATGGAAAATTTTTGCATCAGACATCTTGGCATCTGACATTTTGACTTAAAATCATTATATGTATATAAGCAAATCAATTGAATTAATTCTGATTAAATCACTCACACCTTTGTTTTAGGACTGATATGTTTGACATACGAAGATATTCCAGCCATTAATCCTCCGCCTCCTACTGTTACAAATATGGCATCGACTTGTTTCAGGTCCTGGAAGATTTCAAACCTGTTTAAAACAAAAATTTCAACATTGAATTGGAACTGGCTGCCCACAGACAGATGGTTAAAGGGGGACCAGAAAAAAGAGTCACAATTTTAGAAATGAAAAAGGTCATAACTTAAGTCACAGAATAAAAAGGTTTAATTTATTTACATTAACATATTATTCACCGGAAAGCCGTATCGGGCTTATACATAACGGTTTATAGCATGTCGGCTTGCGAGCATGCTGAACTTGGATAGCGGAGGAAAGCACCCGGTACCAGTGAGAAGTTCCGCGTCCCCAGTCACTTACTAACATCAAGGATCAGGATGAACACGACATATTAAAGTGGAGTGATCAAACAAGCGGTGCATGTGCTGTAGTACTGAAGAAATCTGTGCAGGTGAAGCCGGAATTCGAACAATGAACCTCTCAGTGAGCATAGATGACCAGCCAACAGCTCACCTGTTCAGACGCAGGACGTTTTGGGGGGTTAGGTCTAGGGTTAAGATATTAGAGTTAGTTGTAGTGTTAAGACTATGGGGTCGGTTAGGATTAGGTTCAATTTGTGACTGTGACTCCTATAACAAGTTGCCAGCACTGTGTGGTCAGAGTCATATTCCCAAGTTCAATTCGATAAAATATTTTAATAGTGAATACATTACATCAGTTAGATTAATACTTCCTAATATCAGATGTTCTAATTTTTTTTTTGTTGAAATTAATTTCGTGATGGTTTCGGGAATTACATTCAATTTCTTTCTGTGAGTTTTTTTCCTTCAACCGGTTAAAGATTGTGTGGCCAATGCTCTGGAGTCAGTCATATTCCCGAGTTCAATTCGGCAAAATATGTTAATAGTGAAAGTATTACATTTTTTTGACATGTGTATATAAGGCATGTAGGTCATTAATATGATACTCTCATCTAACATCCTTTCATGTTTGTCACAATGATTGTTAATAAATCATTTACTAGTTTTTTGTTGTTGATATTATACTGTTTAATAAACCACACGCTCACATGCCAATTATAATGTACAATAAATAATAGAATGCATATAATGCACCACATGCCATATTGGCAATTCTAATTTTAACAGATGATGTTATATTGCCAAGAGTATGTGAAATGACGTGTTGCAATCCTTTCTCTATGCTTCCCTTCTTATTGTGGATCCGTATGTGGTGTAAGCCACAAGAATGCTCGAACAAGAATTATAGAATTCAAATATAATATCAAGACTAACTCTTGTTCGAGCATCCCCGCCGCTCACGCTGCAAACGGATCCGCAGTTTGAAGGGTGCATTGAGAATGGATAACTGTTGGGATACGAACTTCAGTTAGACAGTGACTTTATATCACGCCAGCTTACATCTACTACCATACATACATATTTTTTCCCTCTTCAATACTTGGCCATGTATAACCAATTCATGTGTTTCACTTTGCAGTTATCTATTATGCTTCGTCTGAAGAAGCTAGATGTTATATTCTAGCGAAAGCTTACAAAATAAAACTTTTAATTGTGTACGAACAAGACGATGTCTGATATTATATATTAATGTTATAGCTTTCATTTTCGATGGTATGATTACAGACAAGGAGTTGTAATTTACTAAATTGCAAGGCAAGCACATTCAAACAGAATTAGGTTAAGTAGCTATGTCAATAGTTGCGGTGAAACAATCTCTCATTTACAGCCTTGTAAAGAGTTTGAAGAGCAGCGGCCATAATGTTATAAAGCCAATGAACCGCACAAATGTATTGACATAGCAAATATTTCATCAGTACAACCCATACATAGGAGATAAGCATGTTCTGATGTAGCTTCACCATTAAATAAATTTAACATGCTTCTACATGCTAACAACATGCTAATAAATTATAACTTCTACCACAGACAGAGACAAGAGAAATATAACTTCAACTCACTCCCATGAATTGTAATCTAAATTTTTGAGCATGGGAAGAGAAGTGAAGGACATTATAATGTTACTTTTTACTGGTTCTTAGTAGCGTTTGTACTTAATTCTTCGTACACTCCTCTTAGATGGAGACAATGCACTCCTTTTAAAAAAATTTATGTATCATATTTACCTCGATTCACCGGAGAGCCATATTGGGCTTATAACTGACACATGATGTGACCATGCCGGCAATGTTAATTTACAACTTTTCACCAAAGGTGAAGCTCTGGGTTGATAGTTAGTAATTTTATCAATCAAACTCCATGAATTTGGCAGTTTAAACGTCAAAACTTGCAAAGGAAACAATATCATCTTCATCATAATCATGCAGATATAACAGTCAATATATAACTTTAACCTTCTTCTAAACATCTAAATATCCAAATCTAATATACCTTTTTTTAACTTGGCTTTTAACTTTTATTTCATTCATTAACCTTTTTTTTATTCTGTTTTAATTACATTTTTGTCCATATACCTAGATATGTGTGCTGGAATCCCCTCCATTTTACTATTGAATGCGGTCTCCCCGAAAGTGTGAGTGGGATTTCTTTTCTCCCCGACGTGGGATTTTATTTGCCTACTCTTCCCGCACACTTCTCATTTTCTCATTTTTTTTTCATTTCATTATTTTATTTAGGGGGTCAGCACACCCTTTGTTACTCGCTACTAGCAGAAGCCTTATCTAAATAATCTCTCTTTTTTTTCTCCATATTTTTTTTGTAATTAATAGTCATGGTTGTCAATACATTTCATCTTGCAATGTCATAAACCATTCAGTTGGTTTTAGTGACATGCTATATTTTTCTATACTGACCGCTGTTTTCCGCATTTTGTATCTTAAAATGAGGAAGGATAAAAATTCTATCTATCTATCTATATCTAACCACAGAAACAACAGAATTACAACTTCAATATGGTATATTCACTCCCAAATATTGTAATCTAAATTGCGTAGCGTGGGAAAGAGGAGTGAAGGGCATATTATGATGTTACTCATGATATTATAAATTTGTTCTAAGTCTTTTTTCACAGTATCGTTTGTATTTAATTTTTCTACATTACTCCTAGATCATGGTTCTCAACTTGGGGGTCACACAGAGTTTGTATAGGAGGTCACAAGACCTTTTTTAACTTAAGTATTGTTCTTTGTCAATGTTTTTGACTCAATTCTGCATCTAACGAGTTGTGTTAATTCATGAGAATTAAATTGATTGTTTTTGACATGGTTAAAATTAAATCCTCTTTTGAATCAATCAATGTTAGGGGGGTCGTTGTTATTTCCGGGGGAATGAAAGGGGGGTCGCTAGTCCAAAGGGGTTGAGATAGTACAATTGCACTTTGGGGTGAAAAAATACAAAGAAAATTGAGCTAGATTTTTCAACTTGCTCAAAAAATCCAATCATTGAGGGATTACGTATAATTTTCCAACTATGCCGAATCCAAGAAAGTATTACTCACCCAATCGTCCCCTGCCCAGCAATTATATCAATGTCATTGTAGGGGGAAACATAGAACCCTCCTTCTCTCTAAAAATGAAAGTGAGAGACATAAACTTTGAAAGGAAACTTAAAAGAAGGTTCACATGGAAGGGAGTTACAGTAGATAAAAAAAAAATTCATCAAGAGAAAAAAACATGAATTTTTAAAATTTTCAACATTTTTATCCCCGATTCACCAGAAACGCGAGCATTAGAAACATTTCATGTGATTTCAAGTCGATTTGGCATTTGACCTCTCACCTTTGCTGCCCTTTGAGCTTCAACCTCTGTGTCTAGACAATCATCACCATGCTTCCTAAGCTCTGCTCTATGAACTAGAAGCATCTCTTCCTTTGATTTTGCAACAGCAAGAGGAACATAGATGACACCTTTCATGCCGGTTTCTTTCAATGCTAATGTCTAAAAGTATAAAAGATTCCACATAATATTTTCCCTCAAGCACCAAGAGGTCGCGTAAGGTCATGACTTTCTCCCACCACTAAGTCTAGCTCATATGCGGTCTTTCATAAGCTTGATGCAGCTTTCCATAGACCTAGATGTGTGCGCTGGAATTACACTTCTCGCCTTATATAATTTTTTTTCTCCCTATTTTCATATTGACATTTGTAATTAATAATTTCGATAATTAACAAATTTAGGATTTTAAAATGATGAAAAATGAAAATTCTATCTATCTATCTATCTGGTACACGATGGTGTTCACATGAAACTGCTCTGCACCGACGAGGAGTTCAGCGTCCCCAGTCACTTACTCACATCAAGGATCAGGGTAAACACGGCATATATTGAAGTGAAGTGATCAAGCATGCGGTGAATGTGCTTTAGTACTGAAGAAATCTGTGCAGGTGAAGCCGGGATTAGAACCCTGAACCTCTTGGTACGCACAGATTACAAGCCAACAGCTTTACCCGGGACATCCTGTACATTTTGTGGAATGAAATGATCGAAGGAGATTTTCCTTTTAGCATAACAACATCACTATATATTTTCCTTTTAACATATTTCTATTTTTTCAAAAACAAACAAACCAGCGCAAGTCCATGATTCCCACTCGATGCCGTGAATAATTTCTTTTCTCTCAAACTCGGTGACGAAGACATCTTCAGTACTTTGTTGAACGCTCCCCTGGCTTTAAATGCTCCAGAGATCTGCTCAGATTCTGAAAATCAATGAATTTTTTCTCCTCATTTATCACAGATAGAGAGATAGAATTTTTATTTTTCGTCATTTTAAAATTCAAAATTTTGAAAACATTGGACAAATATGTCATGACACTAAAACCAACTGAATGGTTTATGACATTGCAAGATGCAAAAGGGTGACAACCATGACTATTAAATACAAATGTGAAAATAGGTAGAAAAAAAAAGAAAAGCAGGCAAATAAAACCTTGAGAGAAGAAATCCCACTCACAATTTCGGGGGGACCGCATTCAATAGTAGAAAAAGAGGGGATTTTTTTTTCTACAATTGGTAACCAGGCCAGTAGAATTAGGGTCTAACTAACCCCTTTTTGGCCAGTGTGAATTTAGTCTGAAGGGTCAATTTGGTCTTTTTTGAAGAACATGTGGTATGAATAAATCATTTGAACATAACTAAAGTAGCCTCCATGTTACGCACAGTGCATACTGACCCCTTTCTAATAGACTAGGAATGTACCATATATGCTTGAATATAAGTCGAGGTTTTTTGTTACGTAAAAAGCACTCAAAAATTAACAATTTGGCTTCTAATGAAGTCAGTTATAAGCTATATTTAAGTCATCTGAAGTGGTTCATTAGTCATTACTATAGACGCTGCTCCCAGCTCTCTTAATAACTCTCACTAATCATGGATCAGCGCTCCTCTCACAGCGGGGTTAGGGAATATTTAAAAAATTTTCCTCCCATTTGCCTATCACACAGTTGGCACCCACGCTTCAATGCTATTGGCAACATCGACTTATACTGAAGTATTATGTTGTTGCACCTCATGTCTGTCGCTGTCGTCAGAGTTCTCAAACAGTCCTTGAACTTTTTGTATTTTAGCTTATTATTTTTAAATTTATTAGACATTATATTATTTTTCACCTAATTTCAAGAAGACATTAGCTCCAGTTTTCTCCGCAAAATACGCCGACTCCTCCAGAGGCGTTTTTCTAACGTGCCCCTTAATTCTGTTATATGCTATTTCCACTTCTGAAGATAATTTTTCGTTGCTCGATTCATCCTCCATTTTATTCCTTACGTTCAGTTAAACACGACCAAATTTTGCAGAAATCTATTTTAATTGAAATACGATAATAAGATGCACAATGCGTTTATATTTAAGACACTGCAATGAAAATTAAACAATAAGATCACATGATTCATAAATTGATTTTAAAATTGAAACGGTTGCATTATCAAATACATTATTGAATTTTTCAATAAAATATTCCATCCAGGAATTTCCAAAAAATTTACTAAAAACTTAACCTAATAATACATTTGATATGAAATTGGACTTTAGACATGCATTCTACAGAACTATTTTTAACTATAAATCTTATTTCTAGCAAATAAAATGCACCACAAAAAGCAATGCTACATTTCACTAAAGCACCAAACATCAGAATTTTTTTTTGTAAATATTAATTATGAAAACTGCTAATGGAACATACCATATACACTCGGATAAGTCATTTTTTGCTTAAAAAGAACATACAAAAAATGTAATTGACTTGTTTACCGAATTCTCTTAGGCTTAATCTTAATTCTCTTATAGATAGGTGCATGAAATTTTTATTTTTCATCATTTTAACAAAATTTTGAAAACTGCGGTCAGTATAGAAAAATATAGCATGACACTAAAACCAAATTGCCTAATCTAATGGGCCGAAGACTGAAGCGAAAATATTATAAACACAAAACGACTTATATACAGTATTTGAACAGTTCCAGGTAATTTTCGAAAAAATTTAAAATTTTATCTCAAGGAAAAAGATGAAGGTCTCTGAATGCAACGTATCTGACCATAAAATCATGAATTCTGGCAATATATTAGGAATGGATCTCAATACATGAAAAATTATGACAATAACGAGTTTTATTAAAATGTGACAAAATTATTAATAATTTTTGGCAATATTAGTGTATATAATTATGGTAACTAGTATGAATTAACATTTCCAACAATATTCTCAATAGATTTTAACAAAATAAGGTGGATTTAGATTGTAGTATGGGACAGCTTAGCCCCAAGGGGGCGGAATGGTCAAATTTTGTGATGTCAAAACTTGATGATGCAACAATAGGGTCTGAAGAAAAACTTAAATAATCATCATTTTACTTGAAATCCAACAGTCGACAAAATTGAGTAATACTTTGTGTTAGATAATTTATTAGTGGAATTTGGGTGCTTTCTCGAAAGGGGAATCACATATACAGTGGGTCTGAATGAAGCATGTAACATTCAGGTTTATAGCAAATTTCAAAGGTAAATAAAATCTAGGTGTTTTCCGAGAAGGGGAAATTAAAATCGTACAGTGGCCAATAATAAAAGACGCTAATTAATAATGAAAATTTGAAGAGCAATTATCGACATACACGTGATATAATAACAATGTATTCAGATTAATTTCATGATCAAACTGAATTAATATTCACAATTTTATAAAATGCATAAATGAACTCAAATTTGGAAAATGGAATTTCCCCAAATCTGGGGATTCCCCAAAATCACAATGGCATATTATAACACTCCAAATAAAATTGCAAACAATTTTCTAAAAGTGAACTTATCGAGAAAAATCCACAATGAAATTACGATCACATAATGTTTTATTATTGTTATTAATAAATTGGGAATTATTTAAAACTTATAGCCACACATTAGTCTATTTTACCAAAGCCGAAATTTATTCATGGTGGCCATGGTGGTGGTGGTGGTGTTTTGGTACCGGGCACACCAGGGTAGGAATGTGGGAGTGGTGGATGACGTAGGTACTTATGGATCCAAGAAAGGTTCTTCTTATGGAGCCATGACCACGGGTGCCAACAACAATTAAATTGACATGGTGCTTTTTGGCAGAATCCACGATAGCTGCACCTGGACCGTCTGAGTCTTCGGAGACAATCAAGACTTTATGCTTAATTCTTAGCTCATTGCATTTCTTGTTGTATTTATCCTCAATGACATGATTTTGACGTCTTAACTCCTCAACTTTCGCCTTCATTTCATCTGGGCTAAAGCCAACGCCCTCGGAAAAAAGGGCGTAAGTCGGCAACTTCACTTGGTCGGAGACATGCAAGACAATGACCTCGTTTTCCGCTCGATGGACGTGATCGACGTAATACTGAAATGCACTGAATGCATTATCGCTATGGTCAATGCACACCATAGCTCTCAAAGGGTGGTCAACTTCGATTGCTTGTTCAGCTGGCTTGCTTGCTTGCTCATCCATTTTGCTGTTTTTTTTTATCGATTACGAAGAATTTCTGCAAGATTGGATGTTGATTGCTACGAAAACGCTGACGTTGATGCACGGGACGGGTGGTGATTGATAAAATGTATTATGGTCAATCATGCGTGAATTTCACAAGGTGGCGGTATTGCACTATAAATTGTGAGAGAGGGGCCGCCGTGACATGCGGTGCGTAGCCTATAGGTCTCTTAGTTTTAGCGTAATAATCCTCTTAATGAAGGCATTGAAAAAGTTTTTTATAATAATGTATCGTCTTCGTTTCTCCTGGTTTACCCTTTTTTTAGTGTGAATATGATACAATAATTATATTTTTTACCTATTTTGCATTGCTGCACAGTGTAGTTGTGGACCTCCCTTAAGGCGGACCATTCCATGAGCTTCTGAGGTGCGGGAGTATCTTCAAAATCTGAGTGTCTTTGATAACATATTGCAATTTTTTCAATAATCCAACAAACAGTTTATTGCATTACATTGTTTTCAATTTCTTGCAAGCCGACATGGTCGCATCATGCGTCCATCTGTAAGCCCAACCTTGACAAATAAACATATTGCTGCCTGATGGCCGAACGGGTAAAGCCGCCGGCTGGTCATCTATGTATATGCCCACCTAGAGGTCCAAGGTTCGAATCTCGACTTCACCTGCACAGATTTATTCTATACTAAAGCACCCGCACGATTGTTGATCACTTCACTTCAATATGCCGTGTTCAACCTTGATGTGAGTAAGTGACTGGGGACGCAAGTGCAGAGCGGTTTCACGTGACCGAGGTCACGTCAAGGCTTTCCTCCGATATCCAATTCCAGCATGTTCAGTGTTCACAAGTCGGTGTGGTCGCATCATGTGTAAAGTGTAAAAAGCCCAATACGGGTTGTCCGGTGGCCGAACGGGTAAAGCCGTCGGCTGGTCATCTCTGCTCTCTTAGAGGTTCTGGGTTCGAATCTCGGCTTCACCTGCACAGATTTATTCAGCACCTACACTACAGTATATTGCACGCCTGTTGATCACCTCACTTCAATATATGCCGTATTCACCCTTGAGCATTGACGTGAGTAAGTGGCTGGGGACGCTGAACTCCTCGCCGGTACAGAGCGGTTTTACGTGACCTTGGCTTTCCTACGCTATCCAAGTTCAGCATGCGTGATCGCATCATGCGTCCATGTATAAGCCCGCTACTGCTTTCCGGTGAATCCGAGGGTAAACATCAATAAAAATCACGGTATTCCGGTGAATCGACGGTATGTGAATATTATGCATTAATTTTTAAAAATGTTGTGAGTCTGATAATTAAAATATTTAGCAAATGATTTAATTAAAAAATGTCATAATCGGAATTTGATTAAAAAAATCATTGCGCGCCAAAGATTATTGAACCATGACGTATATGCATTTGATAACCTTCCATCGCTGTTTGAACTCTGAACTTTTGAGCGTCCCTGTGGGCATTATGCCCGATCCTTTACATTACAATTTGCAATGCGTTTAATTTTATCAGTTAATGACGCGAATGCTCTGACGAAGGACGACGAAAGAAGCGATGCATGGATCCAATATTACTGTAGTTCTGCATTATAGCTGAGGTGAGTACTGTAACGGACTCTGCTGTTTTATTACCAAGTTCGTTTTTAAATGTTTTATTATTAATAATATATTCGAAAATTATGCTTTGCTTTTAATGATTGAACGGGTTTAAGCAATTAACCTTACGTAAAATGAGCATGAAAAGTTGGTAAAATTCCTCAGTAGGGGGTAAAATTCCTCAGTAGTGACCCGTTGCTAGAGAAGCCTGCGCAATGCGGTAGCCGGTCCTATCGTCACCTTGCACTTGAGTCTCACAGTCCCGCCGGCCACTCTTTTACGCCGGCAAATCACACTGCGCGTCACCGCTGAAGTGACTATTTGTTATCGGTGTCGCGTCTGA
>JAUELA010122571.1:0-16030 GCA_031471845.1 Boltenia villosa | reverse complement strand
CACATCAAATAGAGATGCGATTTGTCCGACATTGATATTCAACTGTCAGTAGGAGGACATATTGCTTCAGCAGATGATTTTTTTTCATTTCTTTTCCCTTCAGAAACCTGTTGGAACAATAATAAATATTCAGCACAAAAGTGTTCAGACAAATGAGTCTTAAAATGAGCATATTGTTGTCATTATAAGGTGGTTATTTGAAAATTCTTATTCTGCTAAATTTTGCTTCAAAAAATGTAAATTTCAGTATCGTTTCCTTACCCGCTTCAACATTGTGCAGCAAGGAACTTCAACTGCTTGAATGAAACTTTGTAACCAAATCCCTTAGATGCGTCTCCTTGTCCTTCATATCTGGATGTTTCTTGATCCATCTTTCGAGCATTTTCCTCTTTCCTTCCTCAACCGAGTCCCGATTATCAGTCTTGATATTGTCAATTACGGAACTAGAAAGTTCAAGTTCTTCTAGCGAAAATCGATCCCAGTCAGGATTGGTGATATTATCGATGACTTCAGTGTAGAGAAATCTATATGTAGGTTGATCTGGAGCATTCCACTGGGTGGATGGGCTTTGAGTAGTTGAACTGGAGAAAACATAATTTTGTACAAATTATTGCAATGTAATAGGACATACAATATGCATGTTACCTTAATATTTGTACTTATTGCTGCAGCGCGAACAGTTTACTCTACGAAGAATAACTGAACAGAACATTTAACTTGATTCTGCTCTTTCTAATAATAGCTGTGATTTGGTTTGTTGCAAATAATCTTGCCTACACATGATTAGAGTGTTGAGACAAGTGGAGTTTATTGGAAGCGGTGTTTGAGTGAACACATATGAGGACAAGTTAAATCATTTTGCATGGGGGGATAGTTGATAAACATGCTCGCGAGAGAGAACATAGTAACTGGAAATTGTGCTTAGTTAAACTAACATGTATTAATTGAAATTCATAATTCATCGGGCTTATAAATGACGCATGATGCGAGCATATACCGGTGAAGAGGCTTATTTACCAACCATCGATCACATTTACCACAACATATATAAAGGTTCTGAAACCTTCTCCTTGATACAATAATAATTCAGTCTCACATTTGAGCAGCAGCAGATTCTGCTGTCTCTTCCGTTGTCTTGATTTTGCTTCTAACACTCTGTCCAGCAGTCATATCGCTACTTTGTGATGACAGGGATGTACCAGGCTCTGGAAATACAATGATTAGTATTATTTCAATATGCTAATTAGATTTCCATTTATGAACCTCAAAATTTTACAGTGTTTGGCCATACTTCAGTCAAGTGTTCAATATTAATCAGACTATATGACCATTCAACCCTCATTCTTTCCAAAACTTACCATTTTTGTTTGACATTGTGTCTTCACTTATATACCTTCTTTTCTTGCTTCCTCCATGCTCTTCTCTGTCATGTCCTGAAAAGTTGGATATCGTATTCAAATAAGTTCAGGACAACTTTAAACAATAATGTCATGTAAAATGTATTAATTATGTATCGTAACAAACATACTTTTCGTTTTTTTGTTAACTTGACTCAGTCCCTGCGGCTTACGTGCGTGATTTGACTTTTGATCTTTTGGACCTGGAGTGAAAGAAATGAGATCCTCAGAACATTCTATGAATAGTTGACGCTTTAGTTGAATATTGCAGAGATGTTAAATGAAAAAAAATTGTCAAGAAAACAAATAGGTTTTTAACAGTTAACAAATGAAACATACTTTTTAATCTCTTCCTTTCATGTTTTCTTGATTTCTGTTTCTTCTCTGCTCGTTTTGGCTCTGCGTGTGAAGTACCTGAAGGGAAAAGAATCGTTTTAAAATATATTTCAGTGAAAACTTGCTGCTAGAAGGAGAGGGAATTGATTTTGGTGAAGAAAATTATGTTGATCTTCGAAAAAAACATTTTAAGCAATACTGGAACTACAAATTAACCTTGATTTGAATTAGTGCCTCTAAAATATTTCCAATTTGGCTCTCGATATATAGTTTTATAATATTTTTCTGTGAAAAGAAGAATAGTTTTGCCTTATTTACAAAAACAGAGCTGAAGCTGAAGTTTGAAATATATACTTATTATATTACTTGCCTGTGGCAGGTTGAATTGGCCACTTTGCTGTGAGTGGAATGGCTCTTGATTGTTCTGCATTCTTCATGTTCTGTCTATCAGTTAATTCAACCTCATATCTCATTTCAATGGTAAGTTGTTGTTCACATGGACGAGGGTTGAACTTAAAATCAACTTGATGTTTAAATAGTTCTAGTATATTCGTCACTGGAAACCGATCTTTGCCTTCGTCAAATGCTTCAACTCTGGAATTAGAGAATGTTGAGCATGTTATTTTCAAACCAACTTTCCAGTCTGATTTTGTGCTGAACTCGTGAGGACTCGGTAACACTCCGACATATCCCCGTCCTTGCAAAATCTTCTCCTCTTCTGCTCTGTCTTTTTCGTGCAGGTAGAATGAGGCTCGTATTAAAGCTGTATCTTTATGTAAATAAACGTCGTTGAGGAATTTATACTGCCATAAACCAATGTGTTTCATGAATCGATCAAAATATCGCTTCAAAATCACCACAAAACCACAAAAATGTTCAACATTGAATTGAACAGATCTGCCTGCTTTGAGCTCTTGTAATAGTTCCCAGTCAGTCATGTTCCCTTTCTTATATAAAACCTCAAATCGAATGCCACTACTCTCGTCGGCAAAGCAGCAGCTTGGTAACTCAATTTTAACTGCGCCGTTAAATGTCATTGCTGGTTTCATGTGAAGAATCGGAGTAACAGGAAAACAGTTTGGAGGATAGTTGATGGGGTTCGTATCGACGGCCATCTCGAATTCTGTTGGAGTTTTCACAACAGCTCTGGGAAACATAGTTCTGCAACGATGAAGTTCGATTTCACCTCCTTCTGGGCCGATTTGCTTTCCTAAGAAAGATAAATTCGGTCGAGAAAATGACTTTTAGCTAGTGATAAATTATTGAGTGTTCATGGCAGGGATATGAAGTCGAAACTCTGTCGTAATTAGAATCCTCGAACAAGACTTCAAGCCATGAAGATTAATTACAAAAGATTGATTCTGTTTTAGAATTGGGAATAGTGATATCTAGTCTCCATGAACAAGATAATTGATAATATCAAAAATATGTTATTTTTTGCTGTAATATAACAGTAATGTCACAGAGTGAGGGAACAATGACATGGACCATAGAAAAACAAATGCGGAAGAAGCTACCGTATTTTCGCGTATATTAGACGCACCCAATTATAAGACGCAGCCATATATAAGACGCGGTTTTGACGAATTGTGTAAAAATATTTTATATAAGATGCCCACGATTTAAGACGCCCACGAATATAAGACTGATATAAGATTGATTTTTTATAACGTATACCTGGTAAGTTACTTACGGTATTGATTTATATCCAATAGTGTTTTGTTAAGTATTATTACATTATTGTTGAAATAAAGTTAATAAAATGTTCATTAATTCGGTGAGCTGTTTCATTCAAATATGTGAACATCCCTTTTCCAACAAGGTGCATCAAAATAGCTACTTTACTTTATCATCATCGCAAATATCTCCAATGGCTACCTTACTTTATAATCAGGGCAAATTTCTCCAATGTTTGACCTTCATTGAGCATTTTGACTGGAAATCAAAGAATTATCCGAGGCAGGAATGCAATTGTTATCGTTTGTTCTTATATTTCTCCGAGGAATGATAAGCCGAGGCATTGAACCAAAACAGAAATGACATCAGGGGATGTATCCAACAGAGTTGCAATCTATTTTTACGACCAATTACAATTCCCTATAACACATTTTTCAGTTCATTCATGTAAAAATTAATTGAATAAGACGCCCACGAATATAAGACGCACCCAGGGTGCAGGATGCGGGGTGAGTAAAATGTTGTAAAAGAAGATGCCTCCCACAAGCATTTGCTTCGAAATTTATTCACCCCGCTGACATCCCTATAATCAACAAAGATAAGAAGATTTACTTGTTGCTGCAGGTTGCTTCAATTTCTCTCTCAACTGACGATCCAATGCTTCAAGCATATTTCTTTCTTCAAACCTACAAATGGAAGAAATATTTATTGCAAATATGACAACTTCATTTTTTACCACTGAGATTATATCGGCATCGGCATGTACACTTCATCTAGAATCAATAAATGGATGGGATTTTTGTCATCAGGTTTGACATAGATTGTTGCATGACATCATGACGTCATGATTTTTTTGCTCCCATCCCATGGAAAAGTTGCGTTAAATGCCCTTGTGAATGAATTTAAATCTGAGAGGGGAGAGTTATGTTTAAACTAAATTTTTCTGTGCACCGAGCTCAAGTGATGCCAAGTATCACCAATGTTTTAATGTTTTATAGGTATAAATTATGTCTTATTGTAGTCCTAATTTGATACTCATTACTTAACACAGCCCCTGACAATAATATATATTAGGGTATTATATATTAGATAGAGTCCAAATCCTTTTTCGAGGCCTGGGATTTTCAGAGGACTCGGACTCGATCGAGTCCTCGAAAGACTCGCCTTTTTCAAAAGTACTAGTGATGATGGAGCATCATTTTCATGATTACATGATTCTCGGTGCTATCCCAGAGTATTGTTTTGTCACAAAAGAGTGCAAAGGTTACACAAAGTATTGCGTTAATGACCTCAGTAGATGAAGGCATTCAACATCCCTAATACAAAAACAGTTACAATCAAAATCCACCAGATTGGGTGATAAGAGGCTAAATTAACAACACTTTCTCCATGTTAGGAATATAATTCTGCTGTGATAAACAATTTTACCCAGTTGGATTTAATGAAAAGGGGGGAAAACTAAGAGACTACAAAAAAATCCTCCAAAGCCAGGGGTTTAGAAGCCGATTTTTGCCTCAACATGAAGATCAAAGCAATCGATGCCCATTATAAATTATCTGCGCCTAAGCACGTTTTTTAATAAAAGATATTCAAGTCATGACATCGTTTTTTTCCCATTTCAATATCGTACGGCAGAATATATCGCTTTTTGCGGTGCTTCAGAAATAAATTATATTTAACTTACCATGACCAGGACGCAAACTAGTAACATAAACTTACTTGCATATAGTGCTCTTAATGACTACTGAAAACAACCACTTCTGAGGATTTGGGAAATTGATGATATTACTGTTGAGGACTCGAGACACTGCGAGTCTTTGTTTCACGACTCGCCCCATCTCTAATATATATTGCCGAACCCTCCCCATCCCTAATATAAATTGCCGAACCCTCCCCAACCAATACAGAATTTATTTTAATACCGTATTGGTTAGACTTATGCATTTTGGGTAGAAAGCATCATTAATTTTTATTTAATTTTTCCAACAAAATACTTGCAATTTACAGCTTAAAATATCCACCATTGCTTGATTACCCAGCCATCAACTTGAAGTATTTAAAAATTTTGAAAAAATTAAAAAAAAAAAATTTGTCTTCGAAATGATTCAAAAATAGTAAAGTGCCACCTAAGGTTTCGGGAATACATTTATTTTATGGCGGTAGATGTTGCCGATGAGCTACGATATCGATATAATACATCGTATGCGAAAATTTTCAAATTTTTGAACGCTGCTTCAGTAGAGCTAAATATTTGGGAGTGCGTGAATATTGCAATTACTTTGGGAGTGGTGAATAATGCAATTACTCTCGATTGTGCTTTGAAAGATAACGTCTTGAGTCTATATAATGTCATTTATGTTCATATTGAGTTCCTGAATGTTAGAAAGAATCAAAATTTCGGCATATTTCATAAAATCAGTATTGATTTAGAAGAGTAATAAACTGCTCTGAAAAAACACTATGTGTGTGTGGTGGGCAGTAAATATTCGATCAATCAAATTAACTTAAAATATGTTAGGAGATAGATATTTGAAGCGGAAAACAAATCAACTACGTAATTTAGTCTTTGGGGCATTCACCCACGAGTTTTCTAAACAAATGATGCACGGCAAAGCTGTTTAAGATCGAAATTGCGCACACCGGAAATTCCTACGGCTTGGCAATGGCTCGAAGAATAAAGGCACCGCAATTTCCTACGGTGTGGCATGGAAAGGGTTGTCCGGGAAATAGTATTTTACTCTGCTTCATCGAAGGATTGCCCCACATACCCCTCACATATAATTAAATATCAAAACAAATTATTCTCACATTTCTGCTGCATCAGATGCTTTTGCCTCTTCAGTCCTATTTGTCTTGATTTTACTTTGAAAACTGGGTCCAATAACCTTCTTGCTACTTTGTGATGAAAGAAATGAACCAGACTCTGGAAATTCAAAAATTATTATTATTTAAAGATATCAGAGGCAGAATTTAATCCACTTTATTAAATATCAAATTAATTATGGCTGTGTCTAGTGGCCGAGCGGGTAAAGTCGTCAGCTGGTCATCTCTCTCGGCTTCACCTGCATAGATTTATTCAATACTATAGCACCTACACGATGCACTAAGATGCACGCTTGTTGATCACTTCACTTCAATATATGCTGTGTTCACCTTTGAGCCTTGATGTGAGTAAGTGACTGGGGACGCTGAACTCTTCGCCGGTACAGAGCGGTTTCATATGACCTTGGTCACGGCTTTCCTCCGCTATTCAAGTTCAGTATGCTCGCAAGCCAGCATTGGTCGCATCATGCATCATGTATAAGCCCGATACGGCTTTCCAGGGAATTGAGGGTGAATATGATGCAATAATTTTAAAAAATTGAAAGTTTCATCACATTTTTAACGAAAATAATAATAGTGTCAAGGGGAATGTTTGTTTCAGCATTTTTCTTCACTTTTCTGCTTACCTTTATGTTTCTTCACTTTGGACCTGGCTCCCCCAATAGCTGGACTAGGCTTCTTCATGGTCAGATCCATCTCATGACCTGCTTGCACTGATGTAGGTTGTTTTACAGATGGACCTGAAATTGAGCAGAACAGAAAACATATCATGTATCCAACTGTCCCTCATGTAAGTAAGCAGGACAACCACCCACCCATAGTATTGCCCCTAACAACTGCTCCCCTGCCAATAAATATATTTCACATTTAAGGAGATTAATCGATAATTATGCATAAATATAAATTAAATTATGCACGATTGTTGGCAAGTTTCACAAATATAATTATTTCAAGTTGTTTTTAAATTTAACCGTTATTTCATCAGAAGTTTTGACTTTATTGGGTAACATTAAGGGACATCTATCTCATTTATACATATTATTTTGGATGTTGCCCTTCATGGGTTATGGTAGGCATGCAAAACATCACTCCATAAACGTTGCTTTCGAGTTGTGCAAGCTTAGGTCATAGTGAGATTTAGCTTTTCAAGATATTGTTTACAATGTAGAAGGAATTTATCCTAAGACTTGGATGGTTTGAGAAAGTGCCAAAATCTAAATCAGTTTAAACAAATATTCCATATCAGGTACAATGTATTACATACATTTTCTCCATAATAGTAAAACAATTCAACTAACCTTCCATGACATTGTGACTTTCCACTTTATGAGTCAGTTTCACGTCTTCCATCTCTCTCTTTTTCTCTTCTTGATGAGAAGTAGAACCAGATGGAGTGGATTCCAGCACACCTTTAGACAAAGTGAAACAAGGTACAGTTATCCAGCTTTTGTACATACTCGTACTCAAACGCAAGTCAATATAAACATCAAAAACAACAAAGAGCGGCAAGGAAAAGTTGTTCATTCAAAACCTTCCTATTATTCCATGTAACTACATTGGAGGGCAAGTGGCTTGAAATATTACTGATAGTTTATCTATAAAAAACATTAAAATCTAAATATCCAAATAAATGTACCTTCAAATGCCTTTTTATATGAGATTGTTTCCTCAGTCTTGATGTCGCTCTCCTTCTTTGGCAACTTCTGTGATGTTGAACTTGATAGGGATCCTGATCTTTTTAGTGGTTTCTTCATCAGATTAATCTCATGCTGTGCTTGTTTTTTAGTATCTTCTTTCGAGGATGACAAACCTGGAATTAAATGGAATGGAATTTTATATTTCATAAAATTAGTTTGGTTACTGTACAAAAAGACAAATCAACAAAATTAAAGAATTTACAATATCATCAATAACTTACTTATTGATCCAGCCCATGCATGATTTAGAATAGAATTATCCACGATGACATCATTTCTCAAAAACATGAAATTCATATTGTCTTTCCAGGGATGTGATGATTTGTAGCTCAGAGCAAAACTGAAACTGCAGCTCTTCTTAAGTTGGACAAACTCTCTATCTATAGAGAAAGAATGTCCCTTGTCAGGTACAATCTTCACATCATCTCGTTCAAATGATAGTTTGACTGTCAATTTGTCATTAAATTTAAATGTCATTGTTTTAAACTTCATACAAAGTTTGCACCCTTGTGGATCGAATTTTTTCTTAATCATGCTGATGAGCATCTCATTATTAAAACAAAATTGAACGTGATATTTATGATCATGAATAAGGAAGAGAAATCCAGTCATTTCATAAGTCTGATGCTCTAAAATAGAATTCTTGTTCTCAACAGCACCAAGTACTGGACCGATGTCTTGAAATTGGAATTCCATGAATGGTTTATTTGTCAGTGGAAGCGTTTCTATGATTTTCCATTTGCCATCATGTGGTTGATGAAAGATGTGAACTGGTACAACCGCTGAACCATCACTCCCGCACCATGAAGGCAGTTTTATACTTGCTGGTTTGAGCAATGTTGAATCTGATTGTATATCGAGCGTTGGTGTAATAGCGAAGTATCCTTCTGGCAACTTGGAGCTATCGACATTCACCGACACCTGCACTCTAGCTGGCTTAAGGAAGGTTGCTGGTGTAAAGGTGACTTTACAATTGTCCTTGTTGATTAATTCCCCATCTCGGCTGACTTGATATTCTGAAGATAATTTCAACAAAGTTCCACTTCATTAAACATACATACAATCATTTTACAAGGAACTTAGTTATTGAAGGAAGATGCTAGCAAACAGCTATGGCATATGTAAAAGAGAATATATGGTACTTCTTCTATGGAAGTTTTCTATGCAATATATGCGGAAGTTGGGATTTAAGCTCATGTGGGATATATTATCAACCAACTAACAGTACAGAGGGTGGAAATATATCGCCCTACTTCATGAATAAAATAACGCGACAAATTTGGGATGAAAATAAAAAACGCTCAAGATAGAGAAAGTGATTCTTTATAATATGGAATTTGATTTACTTTGCGAAGAAAATTGATTACATAATTTTCATGCTTGAAATTGTTCTGAATCAGAAAATAATAGAATATGTCAAAGGGGAGATAAATATCATACTATCATGACATCACAATTCTCACAGGAAATTTGCATCATAACGCGTTTTGTTTACGACCAGACAAACAAATGTTGAAGCAATGTATATATGTTCTCTATTAACCTGATTCTTGACTAGAAGTTTCCTGATCTCCTTGGATAGAAGAAAGATCGTCACCGCTATTGTCGTCTTGAAAAAAAGATTTTATGAAGAAGAAGAAGTTAATTTTTGTTCAATCAAGAAAATAAAACAACAACAGATAAAAATTAGACCCACTGATAACCAATAGGGTTGAAAAATATGGAAACATGTAAGGATAAGAACTAAGATTTTGGAATGTAGGATGGTATACGAAATACAATCTGTTGCATGAATCAGCACAATACCCCTAATGTAAGACGTGATCGACATAGTTGATCAAGGAGAAGTAGTAGAACTGGAAACTACAATTATTAGTACGTGAATGTACTGGAATGTCCGAATGAAATGGAATGAATAGAAACTAGCTACTTGTTATCCAGCAATTCCTTCAACGACAAATACTCACTTTGTTCATTTGGTCGACCTTCCTCATCATCATCAAGTTCGATTTTCAATCCCTGGAAAAAACAGAAATTTCAACAAACTGCATTAAATCTGTCATCTTGTAGAAAAATAATAGAATGAACAGTGGTTTGTTTGCCTATGTTTGAGTCCACATGAGCAAGTATATATGAACAATAATCCTTGATTAGGAATCGAGACAATTATTACAAAACTACCAACTGTCAAGGACAAAGGTCAAATCAACTAAGTCTGAATTGCGTTACAAAGAAGAAACTCAACTGATGCATGTATTTATAAAATACAAACCTAGAAAAGATAAACTTAGAATTGGCAACTTACTGTGTAAGGCAACTTATCCATTGCAGTTTGGAGTTTCTCATGAGATGCAAGATCCATTTTCCAACCTTTTAACCCCAGCTGATCAATAACATGCGGCAAAATTTTGCAGATGATCGAGACTTCTTCATCTGATGGGACGAAGCGAGGTCGGCCGAGCCAGAGGTTTATTAGCTTTCAATGTAATATTTGAATAATTTAATGAGTTGAACTGAGGTTCCTATCCAAGACTAGAATTTTTATCAAATTATCAACAATTTCTTACTAATTCGTATACTATGAGCAACATGTACCAATCATTTATTCTCGATATTAAAACTAATGAACGGTATTTATAAAGGAAATAAAAATGAACTTATTAGTTATTACATAATGTTTAAAGCTAAAGAATTCTGAATAATCATCCTAATAGAAACATGTTGGTGTTTCTTGTATACTTCATCAGACTATACTTGTCCATGAGCAGGAAATGTCATAGAAATGAATGAACAAATACTAAAAATTTAAAGCAATAATTACTTTGATGTCATTTGTTTCCAAACTTTTCTGCAACTCTTCCAGGTGGTTCTTGGTTGTGAGACAGTTGTCCAACGATAAATCTTCCACATCTGCATTTTTCACAATCTCAGAAATGTTTTGCAATGCTGTGGAATTCATGATATGGCTATTGTCATCTAGGGCCAGCAATTGCAACTGTGAAAGTACAAAACTGTATTAGAACAGATAAAACTACATTTAAAACACAAATATGAAAACCACATTGACTGCCATGTACAACATATATATTATGGTAAAAGTAATTATGCATAGAAACAAAAACACAAAAAATGTTAAAAATTATTTAGGTGGCTTGTGCCAAAATAAAAAGGAGGGGCTGCAAACCCCTGATGGTTAACTCATTTAGGACAAAGTGCTTTTAAATGCTTATTTCTGTTGCAAACATTTCTTTCTACTAACTCTTGTAGTTCTTCCTAACTTTTATATTGCAAAAAGATATAAAATATTCGACTAATATTTCACTATTCATTCAACTTCGGAGGAAGTCATTATGGAAATAGATATTTAAATTTTTTTTTTTAACTTTCTTGAGAATTTCTGAGGACTTGTAGTAGTTACAGTCTTTACAGAGGACTTGTATGTAGTTTACAGTCATACACACGTGAGCAGCTTCTCGCTCAATTTGATATTTGCAGGGAATTTTCCCGTTGGTCTGGTATGCAATTCAAGCCATCGAAATGCCATGTGCTTGCTATTGTATTCTCCGAGAGTGGCCGTATGGGGGTGGATCCGGTGCCTTTTCACCTTGATGGTGGAGTGGTGCCACGCTCCCAGTCGGCGACACTTGGAGGAATCTGGGCAGACACATGGGATACCAGATACTGCGAGGTGAGGGGCTTATTAATAACATCAAAACATACGCCGACAGGCTTTTCCTGTCACCCCTCACCTCGTTCCAGAACCTGCTCGCGTTGAAGAGGTTTATTTTATCACGCGAAGCGGACATTGCGAAGGATGACCCAAGCCTTTAAGATGCTTTCATCCCCCGGCCCGATGGTGCGTGCTGTTGCTCGTGGTAGGGCTGGGTTCTGCGTGGGCAGGGCCCTGAAGATACCTAAACCTTCTTTGGCCCAAATAGTCGAGTTTTTGAAATGTGAGTCCTCTGCCGGGAGAGAGAATTCCCGATTTGGCACAGCCGGTGACCTATGGGCACAAGTCCGTGGATTCCGTCACCGGCTGGGATGGGATTCACCCTCTCTCCTGGTGGAGAATTGCAGTATACCATCGGAAATATCACCTCTGAGAACCGTATGACAATCACTAAGGTTATGCATTATATGCTCTGATACAGCTCACTGATTTCATTCTTGTACATTGTGTATTCCTGTTATGGTTCATTGAACATAACCTTCGACCCTGGGGTCATTACCATAGTAACAACTGTTGTAAATGTTTGTAAATAGTGTGTGTAGTGTATTTGTACATATATAGTTCTGTGCGTGTAGTCATTTTTAATTGGTCAAGATCTGGGAGACAAAAAGTGGGTGTATTTGTGCATTGTGATGTCATAATCAAACATGTCATTTTTTTGAACAAAAATAACTCGAATAAGCACAAAATGCTCATTTTTTGGAAAGAAAACAAGAATGCATTGAAATTTGTGAAAATTGTCGTTTTTAATTAAGAAAATGTCTGAAAATGTGATTTATGGAAAAAAGGAATCTGTGTGAATTATCCCATTTTCATATCATCGCTGAATATAACCATCTATCACAGTTTGCATGTATTGTTGATTCAATTCTTGGCCACACGATGGACTGAAGACATCCCCCCATGGCCATGGGTATTAGGTGTTTGTTCATTTTGTCATCAATTTCATTTGTACTGTGTTTTGTTGTTGCAAATAATAGTTATTATCTATTCACCTTTGATCACCCCCTTTCATACAATTTGGACAACGTTCTTATACTTCGGCTGCACCACAATATAGTAGGATCCTAATTTTATAATATTGTTTTTTATACACGCTCATTTAACTTCAGTGCAGCCATAATTTGATCCCATTATCATTTTTGATTCTATATAAACTTTAAATTAATAATCGTAATACTGTTTATTTTTGTAAACATTTTCCTTCGTTAACTAAAACATAATTTGTATGTCATTTGCATACTGTTTATCCCCTTGGTTTTAAAGGGAGGCCATTTGTGGCAAATGTTTGTATTATTTTAAATAAAACAATCAGTTCAGTCAAAAAAATTTAAGACGGCAAGAATACAATCTCATAATTATTCACTGAACTATAATTATATATTTTACATCCAAATGAATGAGAGCTTATTTCTTAAAAAGGTCTGAAAGAAAAAATTTTCATGCTTGAAAGTTGTTCTCAATATTTTTTTGCTAAGTATTAGATTGGGAGAATCTGTGTGCAAGAAATAAGTCATGGCATAATTTATGAGAAGCAAACGAACTGGGATTAATACAGAGCCATCAGGCTTATACATCCACCCACAACACCCATTTCTTGGTGCTACCCAAGATGCAAAAGTATTACTTGGTAAGAATAGATGTGTTTCAGCAACTAGCGAATTTTCATTTATAAATAGGAAATGCTAATAGAGAGTCAATATTGTCATGATCTTATGAAAAAATAATTGCAGGATTAATATATATTTTGACGGTTCAACAGAGTCAGGTTTCGATAATAGTAAAGTCAATCATTTTCGCAGTCAAAGAAACCATGATCGAATCTCTAATTTTTTGACCAAAAAACTGTGTTTGTTGTCTTACTTACTCCACACAGAACCAGTCAACGGTTAATGACTCAGGATAGCCGTGACCTTAGGTTATGTCAGGTCACTCAGAACTGTTCATGTATAATAGACTTAACGTTGATTAATCAGAATTGTTGAATTGTCGGCATGAAATTTTGAAATATGAAAAAAGTTTTGAGTAATGGTGGAATTAAAATTTGATGCTCTTTTTGCCATTCTGTGAAAAGAGACGGCACTTCACTTAGTTTAAATGTCAAAACCTGCACTACTTTTGCTCTCTCTCATGCTAGGTTTTAATAAAACATTCTATTATTTGAGAGAAATCTTTATCGGCAGCATTACACAAATTGTTTCTTTCTCTCTCTCTAAAGAAAATTTTCTATCGCCCGTCAGCATGACCTCCTAACTGCTATCGATAAAATCAGACAGTGCATTTCCACATTTTCTTTTAAAATTTGACAAAGATGTCAACTTTTTTGTTATGAAAAAGGGGAAGGGATCGAAGAATGGCAGAACGACAGCGCAGAAATCCATGCCTGAAATGCACTGTCTGATTTTATCGTTAGCAGTTTACAAGACCTCAGGAGGTCACACAGCCAGGTGAGAGGAATATTTTTTCGAGCGAGAAAGGAAATATCTGTGTAATATCGCAAATACCAGTTTACAATATAAAAAATAATGTTTTATTGAGTGCTAGTGTGAGAGAGAGCAAAAGTATGGCAGGTTTTGACATTTAAACTGAATAAAGTTAAAGTTAAATTTATCATCGAACTAACTGGCAATCATTCAATCCAATTTTCTTCGATCTAGAACCATATTCCACTCATAGGCAGACCGTGCAACGTTTAATAAGTAATATTTACACAAGTCTTAACATAATGGATGAAATTGTCTCAAAACTATGCGACCAAATCTGGTGTATTTCCCGTTATGATTCAAGTGTTGCAAGATAGGATCAAAATATTCCCAGTTGGACTGGTTTTCATCGAGCAATTTCATCTATGACAGAGATCATTTGTTAAACTGTTTCAAATCCAAGCAAGGAATCAAATTTCAAGCGGATAACCAACAAATACACCAATAAGAAGTTAATTATTGGAATGGAACAGAACGAGTGTTGGGATTTTTCGAGGACTCGGACTCGATTGAGTCCTGTGAAAGACTCGCTTTTTTCAAAAGTACTATTGAGGCTTAATGATCACATGATTCTCTGAGCTATCCCAGAGTATTGTTTTGTAACTCAAGATTCCACAGGTTTCACAAATGATTGCGTAAATGAAGGCTTCAACATCCCGAATACAAATCAATTACAATCAAAATTCACTGGATCGAGTGAAAAAAGCTAAATTAGCAACACTTTCCTCATTTTAAGACTATCATTCCGTTGTGATGAACAAATTTACCCAGCAGGATTTAATAAAACGAGTGAAAAACTACAAAACTAGAAAAAAAGGATGTTCAGGAAGCGATTTTTATTAAAACAGATCAAAGCAATATACCTCTGTTGGCAAGTCATCCAATATTACACTGCACCTTTTCTGATTTTATTACCGTACGGCAGAATGTCGCTTTTTGCGGTGCCTCTCAAATAATTTTTATTTGACTTACCAAGACCAGGACGCAAAAAAGTAACATAACCCTATTAGCATATAGTGCTCCTTAAATAGGACTACACTAAACAACCCTTTTTAAGGATTCGGGAAGTTGATGACGTCATTGGTGAGGACTTGAGACCTGACAAGTCTTTATTTTAGGACTTGATACTCGGTCGTGTCCAATTTTTTCGGACTCGCACCATCCCTAGTAAATTATAGAACTAAGTTACCGTTATATTTTTTCCCACTAGATGGCTGTTTAATGCACCGAGCAAGTCAGATGTAAGGTTGCAGTTTCTCAAGTAAACCTTCTGTATTGATGCGTTCTGAATTATCTCAACAAGAAGAGCTAATGCATCAGGATGAATTGACTTGTTGTTATCAAGGAACAATGCTGTGATCTGAAAATAGAGAAATATTGTACAAATATAGTTATATAGATATAGTTATGGCAGTGTTTGTATTATTCATCATGCCACTCAGTTGTATTTATCAAACTTTTTGTCACATAGTCGTATGGAACTACATATTGTCAGGTTACTTATCAATGCACAATAGGATGGAGTGAAAAAAGTTTTTTTTCGAGTTCAACCTTCTGTCAGTATTTTTTATTGTCGGCTTATACAAAAACCCCAGAAACCAAATTTTAGCCAATTTGGTTCTTGGGAACCCATGCATAATATGACCTAAAAAAGTAAAAAATTGGCAAAAATCTACCATTTTTTTTCTCTAAAACTGATATTTGTTATTTATATCTTATAATATCATGTTATAATGGTAGTTACTAACTATGACTACATTCACAAAGAGCTTCTTAAGGACATTATGCAGGAAGATCCAAGTAAAACACAATTGATAATAAAAAAAGGCATATGTCCCCAATAATCCCACTTGGCACTTGAAAAGTTAAATATATTTCTTTTCCTTT
>JAUELA010122460.1:0-16052 GCA_031471845.1 Boltenia villosa | reverse complement strand
ATAGAAAAATATGTCATGTCACTAAAACCAACTGAATGGTTTATGACATTGCAAGATGCAATGTAGTGACAACCATGCCCTACTGTTAGTGTTAGGGAATAATATATCAAATATTTCTTTCGGCAAGTTTCGTCGCATTTGGGATATATATATTAATTTCAGCTCACTTTCATAACTTTTACATTTCATTTTTTATTGGCTCCCATATCTTCAGATATTTGGTGTACCGTCGTACCGCTAGAGAGGAAAAGGATAATTGGGAGGTAACATCAGGAAGTTAACTTTTATGCAGTGACAACCATAGATGAAAGTACAAAATTTAAAATTCAGAAAAAAAATGAATAAAAAATATTATGAAATGTATGCTAGAAAAACTAGAACTAAGAAGAAAGTAAATCTCACTAAATGTTACTAATATTACATTTTTCTAATATAGTATATTTAATATAAGCATTTTTCTTCCCCTAAAACCCTTTCCATGCCTAATTTTAATTCAGAAAGTCCGAAGTTTTGCACCATTTAATTTTGTAAATTTACACACCTTTCTGAAAATCTTCAAAAAAAATTGATTATTCAGCTTTACACTAGGTTCATTTGAAAGAGGATGGAAACTACTTGGTTTTCTACTTATAAAATCAGAGTATTATTTTGATTTTGATTACCTCATCCTTATACCTAAATATTTGAAAAAGTTCAAAATTAAAAAAAAAAGTTCTCCCCTACCACCATCGCTTTCAAATCTTTCGAGAATACATTTAAATGGTGCCGTCAGATGTCGCCAAAGTGCCATAAACATCTAATTGAGTCAAATCTAGTGGTAATTGAAAATTTTTGAAAATTGAAACAAAAATAGACAATGTTAAATTTACACAAATATTTACACATTATACAACAAACAAACTGTGGGACAATGTATCTATATAAAAATTATACGATAAAGTCTAATATTATTTTTCTTCATTATACTTAACTCTCTTGTTAAATAAAATATACTGAATGATATGATACTATAAATTATTTGATGATTTGGAATTTTTCAATTTTTAAATTAATGACTGAATATAAAAAAATGTGTAGCTTTTTGTAAGTGTCATATTTGAGAATATAGTTTTAAGTGTTTTAGTATTTTACCTTCAACAATGGCGTGGCAACCATAGATGGGAGTACAAAATTTAAAATTCAGAAAAAAAGAAAGAATAAAAAAACGAACATAAAATGGAAATGGGAGAAAATGAATAAAAATTACTATAATATGTATCCTAGAAAAAGTAGCACTAAGAATAAAGGAAATCTCACTAAATGTTACTGATAATATTACTCAAGCATTTTTCTTCCCTTAATTAAATAATAAATTTTTCACTATTTAACTACTATTAATATTCAATTAAGGGAAGAAAAATGCTTGATAATATTATCAGTAACATTTGTTGAGATTTATTTTCTCATGTTAAGTAAAATATACTAATTGATATGGTACAATGAATGGTTCGAGAGTTTGGAATTTAAGTCATTTTTAAATTAAATACTAGAAAAAAAAATTGTAGCTTTTTCTTAGTGTAATATTTGAGATTATAGTTTTAAGTGTTTCAGTATTTTACCTTCAACAACTTCTGATGAAAGCAATGCTATTTGTCGTTTAAATATAGCTTACCTCGAAAACGCCTTGAAAACCTGTTTCTAAATTGTAAAAGTGAAAGTGATTACCTCTCTCTCTCATTAAATGAATCGCATTGTTTATATACTTACGGCCATATCTATTTATAATTATCTTACATCCTTAAAAACAGCTTTAATACTATTATCTATTTCCACATTTCTGTCTACGCCTTAAGAATGTGTTTTTCTTCTTAAATTTCTATTTTAAACTCAAATTCTTTCATTATGAAACACTCAACTATTCAGCAAATTCTTAAAAAACGGCTTCATTACTATTATCTATTTCCACATTTCTGTCTACGCCTTAAGAATGTGTTTTTCTTCTTAAATTTCTATTTTAAACTGAATTCTTTCATTATGAAACACTCCACTATTCAGCAAATTCTTTAAAAAACGGCTACAGTAGTATTATCTATTTCCACATTATTGTCTACACATTAAGAATGTGTTTTTCTTCTTAAATCTCTATTTTAAACTGGAATTCTTTCATTATGAAACACTCAACTATTCAGCAAATTCAGTAATTAACTGGATCATTTCTATTTTTATTTGTTTGGATCAAAATGTCAAGTCAGTAACTTTGTCCTGGAATATTTCAATAATTTCATAATTCTGACCAAAATAAGGTGATCTTCCAGATGTTACCTCTCAGTGATATCTTTTCTCTTCAGCCTAACAACAGTACGCCAACTATCTGATTAATAACTAACCTTAACCCTGAACCTAACAGTGTTAAAGGATCATGTGATATAGAGTGTAGCGGTGACAAGTGGAAGTTTATCCAATATAATTCATAAAAATTGCCTCTTGGATCATATAATTGCTCAGGAGATATTTCCCCCCTAGTGACGAAGTTTTCAAAATTTATATAAAAATAATAGTTCGCATATAATTGTGGTTTATTTTATAATTGAGGTAATTAGACAAAAGTTGGGCTTTCGATGCGTTAGGCTGATATATCCGCAGTGGCTTATTTTTCATTGTGTGCTGAAGGCAGATGTATCCACCTTCAGAGGATAACGGCAATTGGCATTATTCCGATGCATAAAAAGCAGCTATTACATAGTGTTATGGTGGAGTTTACACAGACAGTCATTAAAATTCTCTTTGTTATCCCAAATCAAATTTATATAAATAAAACAAAATTTGACTATGGTTGCAAATATGACATCGCAGGCAAAAAGTGGTGTTCTGTGAATACGGAGAGAGTTCTGATATTACAGCTTGATAGCAGCATTTGGCGGTATCAAAAAGATTTTTTTACTATTTCTACCTGGTGTTAGAAGATAACAAACGCTTGAAAAATTATAACATTTCCTTAATTTTGGAGAATAGGAGCAGGAAAATCTAATCTTTTCTCTTTTTTATGCCTTAATTACGCAAGTATTTTAGATCCTCTTTCAACTGAACCTAGAGTGAAGCTTCTATGTTGCATAATAAAAATCTTACAAAAATTATCCGAGTGTTACGCAAATTTGCAAAAACGAGTGAAAAAATATTGGCCTTTTTCAATTTAAATTATCCATACAAAGGGTTGAACAAGACTCTTTGAACAAGACTACTATGTGGAAACACTAGTTCAGTTATTTTTTACCATGAATCTTGGAGGATTTCTCTTGAATTCCTTCAGATCCCTATGATTCACCTACTTTTGCTGCTGTGGTTATAGATCCAAGATGGCTAGAAATTCCAACTCTTGTCTCTGTGATTTGTTTAGTATTTGGTGACGTAGCTTGTTCATCTGCAGCGTAATAATGAGGGAGATATTTTTTATTGATTCAAAAATTCATTCTTGATATGAATTTATATTTACGGTCATTTGAATGGATTATAATATGAAGAATACCTGTTGCTGTTGGATGGTCCATGTTCCTGCCAGCAGCCACTTGCAAGAGCTCGGTTGTTCAACTTCCTTTTCTGTTAAATAGAAAGCGTCCGTTCATCAACATAAATAAACTTTTTTATTTATTTTTCAGGCAAGACAGTTGTTGCGGAATATGCGATCGCTCTTGCGAAGAAGCACATGACGCGAGTGATATACACATCTCCGATAAAAGCACTCTCGAACCAAAAGTATCGAGATTTCAAATCGTCCTTTGACGATGTCGGTCTTTTAACCGGAGATGTCCAGATACATCCGGAAGGGTTTTGTCTTATTATGACAACAGAAATATTGAGGTAATGCATTTTCGAATCCCGTACATTTGGCCCAGGGGTTCCCAAAGTGGAGTCTGCGCAGGGGGTCCGTGACGATATGCAAAACTGCCACAAATAATTGATTTCACAAGATTTTGCAATCGTAAATGTTATCTGTAAATGAGACTCGCATGTGTGCCGATTTAACCCAGCTTAAACCTCGTTTGACGCAATTTTGTAATTGCGCTTAACCGTTACGAGACTCTTAGCTAGATTCTCGAAGCCCAAATTTTTTTGCACCCCTGTATTAGGGTTCGAGAAGAACAGATTTACAAATCGGGGTCCGTGGCCCAAAAAGTTTAGGAAAACCTGATTTAGCCAAGGGACATTTAGCAAATGGACATTTAGCCAACAGACATTTAACCAACGGACATTTAGTCAACGAACATTTAGCCAACAGACATTTAGCCAATATTTGCAGGGGGGGACATTTAGCCAACATTTTTTTTCCCAAACTTCTTTTTCAAAAAAAAAAATTCAAAAAATGATTTTTTTTCGAAAAAAAAAATTGAAAAAAAATCTTACCATGCTAACCATGAAGCTAACACCAACCATTACCCTAACGTTGAAGCTAACACCAACCCTTACCCTAACCCTTAAGCTAACACCGACCATTACCCTAATTCTGACCCTAACCCTTACCCTGAACCTTACCCTAATCCTGAATCCTAACATATAATATTTTGAATACATTGTCGAAACCAAATAGTAATGTACTGCGAATAATTCTAAATAATTTAAAAAAAATTCAGATTTTCAAATTGATCTGAAATTAATATTCTACATTTGAAACTGTAGAGCCACAACATACTGCAGAATACTGAATGCTTGGACAAGATTCAAGTGCTAAAAGGCTAGCTGATATATGACTTAAATCTATATGTTACTTAAAATGTTATGTTAGTTCATGTCAGCACTTGACAGTGATGAAATACTTTGTATGTTTCTTGCTTTCAATCAATATAGGAAATATATAATTAGTATACTTATTATTTATTTACCATATTGATATATAAATAAAGAAGTCGGAGTCGGAGGTATCATAAATTGAGGAGTCGGAGCCGAAAGATTTATGTACTTACTCCACAGTCCAATTCAAAATTACTCCACAGTGAAATACAAAATGACAGGCCTCCCAAAATTCCTGTATTGTGCCCTGCATTCGAAAAATAAATTTCAATTTCATTATTTTTAATAATTCTCCAGGTCTATGTTGTACAACGGCTCCGAAGTGATCCGAGATCTTGAATGGGTCATATTTGACGAAGTTCATTATATCAATGATGCAGAGGTGAGATATTAATGGTTTATATGTTGAACTATTATTGAAGAATATTGAATGATAAATAAATGAATGAATCCAACAAATAAATGATAATATATCTGAGAAAAAATTCAGAAGTAGAAAAAAAAAAATTTCCCCGACGCAGGCTTTTATTTACCTATTCTTCCAACTTCTCACTCTACATGAATGAAAAAAAAAATTTTTCTCTTATTTTATTTTTCACATTTCTAATGTCATTGCATCATGCAGTGTTGTTAACTAGGGTAGTCCAACTTATTTGACATTGTGGGTCACTTCGGCACCAAACATACAAGTCGCGTGCCTCAAATGAAAACTAAATTTTGTATCTTACTTTTATATATATTTTTTCATGATTGGTGTCACCTTTTCAACCAACTCTTGCAAACATTAGTTTCAGGGATTTTTAATTTATTCATACATAATGCTGGTCATATTCTTGTCTGCTAATGGGATGTCTGGGGTGAGACTTTTTTATCAGTCTCAATATAGATTTCTATCTTGGTTGCGGCAGGTTGAACTCAAGAGACTGGTCTAGTGTTTTAATCCCTGTTGGATTTCTGGTTTTAGATTTTAAGATGTTTTTAGCTTTAAGATGTTTAAATCCGTCGCATTGGCTCCTGTTTTAATACTGTAGTATTATTTTTTTAAATATCGAGCTCATTTTTTTCCAGAAAAAAATAAAATAGATCAATATATCATTATGAGCACTAACAGGCCATTAAAAATCACTCAGCGGGCGACAAGTGGTCTGGGAGCTTGTAGTTGGGCCACTCTGTCATAAACCATTCAGTTGGTTTTAGTGTCATGCCATATTATTAGATACTGACCACCGTTTTCAATTTTTTTTCAAAATGACGAAAAATTAATATTCTCTCTACATTTTATTGATACATACTTACATTTCTGTGCAGAGAGGTGTTGTCTGGGAAGAAGTCTTGATCATGTTACCTGAACACTGTAATGTCATTCTACTGAGTGCAACTGTGCCAAATACCCTGGAATTCGCAAACTGGGTCGGAAGGACTAAAAGAAAAAATATACATGTCATAAGTACATTGAAGAGGCCTGTGCCACTAGAGCACTTTCTATATACAGGTTTATTAAAGTTTTTTGCTTAGTCATCTTTGAAAATTAATTTTGCTTGAATAACTAATGTCAAGAATCAGAATCAGATTTATTTTTATCGTCCACAATAACAAAGGCAGTATATATGGCAATAGATATAGATGAATATAATATTGATGATAAAAAGTGGGGCCATTGTGATTGGGATTCAAGGGGAAACAACGAATAGACCAAAGGGTTAAGGGTCAAGAAGAGTTAAGGATAAGATTAAACCAGCTATGTCCTTTCTTCAGAAGGTTTTTCTTGAGTTTATCAACAGTCCTATAAAACTGGTAAACATTTCAGCCTCTTTACTGGTCCAAAATATCTTTCAAATTCAAACTCCTGCCTACCTACTCGTAATACAAGGGTTATAACTGAGCCCCATGTTTTTTATTGATTTTTAACTTGGGACCATACCTATGGTTATGGAAACAAAATAATGGGATTATAAGACTCACACTTAACGCATTAAAAATGGGATTATAAGACTCACACTTAACGCATTAAATAATTGTGTGAGAGGAATTTCTGTTTTTTCTTGTTCATTTCTGTCCTGTTCCTGCTCTGTTCTGTGCCTGTCTTGTCCAGACCTGTCCTGTTCCTGTTCCATTCCTGTTCCTATACAGAAGCTATTAACATCTTTTGATGTCCTACCCTGCACTGAATAAGACTGGTGATGATATATAAGACTATATAAGACTATCCTTTGGTGTCTTAGATCCTGAATAGAGTCAGGAACCCTGTTGTAATGTATGCATTGTTGATGGATGGATACACGTAATCCCATATTTAATTTGAAATAAATATTGAAATTTTAATTACTAGAAGTTTTTTTTTCCCAACAAGAAAACTTTCATTTATTCATCATAAATTGAACAATAGTTGAATATCATCAGGGCACAATAGAGGAATTTTGGCCTGTCAAATTATTTGCCTTTAAAAACACTGCATGAATGCGAAGAAGGAGTTAGTGCGATAAGTGGCAGGCAGAGAGAGAATGTTATATTCCTTTATAATGCGGATTGTTACAAAATGTAAATTGAGGATGTTCATCATTCGAAAAACGAACTTTTACGTTCATCGTATGAAAGACGAACTTTTACAATTGAGTTATTTTGTGTCCTGTTTAATTTCGCATTGAAAACACAAATATTCCTGCCATTTCATAGCCAGACAAATTTTGATGACTGTCAAAGTATCTGCCAGTCATTTGACCGATGACTGGCCGTTATTTTGTGCCCTGATATATTCAAAATGAAGGTGTTGTCAATATCTTACAATTTATCTCAGGAAACAGCAACAAAACTAGTGACGAGATGTTCTTACTTCTTGATCGGAATCGGAATTTTCTAACAATCGCATACAACAAAGCTGTTGATGCTAAGAAGGGACGAATGAGCAAGCACCAGAAATCATTCGGGGCAAGAGGAGGAAAAGGAGGAACTGCAGGAGCGGTGAGTTTTTTTTAACAGCAGAAAAATTGAGGCACGATGGCCTGATATAGCAGTCGTAAAATGACAATGCGAGCAGAATTAAGGTTTTGTTACAATGGAGCCATGGGTTACTGAGTTAACTTTTGCTAAATAAGTTTTATTCAAGTCAGACAATGTCGAATGGAGAAAGCTTTAAACTTATGATCTACCTATTGTGGATTCAAGTCCCTCTCTGTTTGTGGCTTTTGTCGCTATTGTGCCCATTTTTGCAGTATTTAATCATGGCAAAAGCTGGAAACAGAGTAACGCAAACCCCTATTTTGGCAAAATCGATTCTCACAATTCGTAGATTATAAGTCTAGCACCTTCTCCACTTGACTGGTCCATGGTCTGATGTTGAATAACAATTTCTTATTTAACGAAAATTAACGCATTTATTTTAACTTACTTAGTTAACAAAATTTTTTATATTCTGTTCCTATAGCCAATTTTACCGAGTTTGTACGAATACTTAATGGGGGTATCGCAGGGGTGGGCAAACTTTTTTTTCTCCGTGGGCTGTATGGAGCATCTGTGAATATCTCGCGGACCACATTCAACAAAAAACGTATTTACAAAATGTTGCCAATGTGTTTGCATTTGCAACATGGCTGAGAAATCTCATTGTATTCTCGTTAAATGCATTTTTCTGTGTTAAAACGTCTGGACCACACAAATTGACATCGCCTTGCGAGGAAATTCGCGGGCCGCACAAGAAGATCTCGCGGGCCGTAGTTTGCTCAACCTCAGGTCATAATTTGCCCACCCCTGGGCTATCATGTGCCTTTTTTGCTGTATTCAAAAAGACACAAGCAAGCAATCTATTTCAGAGTTTTAGTATTATAAAAATTAAGATATTTTTTGCAAAATTTCAGGATAAAGGTATCTGGTTGTCATTGGTTGAGCGACTGCGTAAGAAAGACCAGCTTCCTGTTGTTGTGTTCACCTTCTCTCGGAAACGAGTCGATGCGAATGCGACAATGTTGACCTCTCTTGACCTCACGTCTTCAGCCGAGAAGAGTGAGATCCATATCTTCTTCAATAAATGCGTTCAGAAGTTGAAAGGCACGGACAGAAACCTGCCTCAGGTAATAGGTTGAAATATTTGAGTTAAAAAAGGTTGAGAAGCACTGAGATAGATGGATAGAATATTCATTTTTCATAATTTTCAAATACAAAATGTAACATACTAACCCATAGCATCATTGGATGTCCGCTGGCCAAACTGGTAAAACCGTTGACTAGTCATCAATGCTCAATGAGAAGTTCAGATTTCGAATCCCGGCTGCACCTTATTCAGTACTACAGCACATGCACTGCATGCTTGATCACTTCATTTCAATATGCTATGTTCACCCTGATCATTAAGTCATTAATCATTGGGTATGAATAAGTGACTGGGGACGCTGAACTCCTCGCCGGTACAGAGCGGTTTCATGTGACCTTGGTCACGGCTTTTTTCCGCTATCCAAGTTCAGCATGCTCACAAGCCGGCATGGTCGCATCATGTGTCCATGTATAAGCCTGATACGGCTTTCCGGTGAATCGAGGGTAAACATTATACAATAAAAATTGATTAAATATGTTTAAATTCATATGATGAATGCACTATGGATAGTTTATTTTTAATCTTGATACTTATTCCTACTAATATATATGATGAAAATAAATCAAGTAAAGCAAATGATAAGATTTACCACTGTGGGAACTATTACAAGATCAATGTTGTTTCCGATACATATTTTGAAATTATAATGCCATCCACAAAACTGAAATCACAAGGAATATTTTTTAAATTAAAAAAGTTTAAAATTAAGGAATACCGAAAACCAACATCGCATCAAACACTGTTTTCATTATTCAGGTCACCCATATGTCCAACCTACTTCAACGGGGATTGGGAGTTCATCACAGTGGGATCTTGCCAATTCTCAAGGAAGTTGTTGAAATGCTGTTCACCAGAGGTTTGGTGAAGGTAAGTCTGTGAGCGATGTTGATTTTAAACTGTTCGTGCAAAGTCTAAGAAATTTATTACACATTTGACCATGTGTCTCCCACAATCCCCCCAACCATTCGTGCAAAGTATATTTGAGTGTAATTTTTTACTCACTACTAAATTAGCACCTCTTGTCTCCCCAGTCCAAGTGCGAACCCCAAACTAGGCCGCTGAACTAAAACATCAATAGATCAATTGTAAAAATTACAGAAGGTCACCGTGCTACGAATGGGTTCCATTCCAGAAGGCTGTTCGTACGACGAAAAGTCGGAAATCCTACGTACAGTATAAGGCGTATGGTATTGAAGCATGGTGGAGTTGTTACTAAATAAATAATGCTAACTGCGCCAATAATGCTAACTGAAATATATCTCCTTTAACCGTAATTATGCATTTTTACCGATAAATCAATTTTACTACAACCGCTATATATATAAATATCCGGTTGCAATTGTCCAGGGGACAGTCATCTGGGGTAGTTGTCCTGGGGGCAGTTGTCAAGGGAAAATTGCCCAGGGGGCAGTTGTCTGGGCGGCGGTTACCCTAGAACCGATATATACATATCCTTTTTTTTCAGTTACTCTTTGCAACAGAAACCTTCGCAATGGGCGTCAACATGCCGGCTAGGACCGTTGTCTTTGACAGTATAAGGAAGCACGATGGAACATGCATGAGAGAATTGCTTGCTGGTAGGTTTTAGTTTTTAACCAATTTTTTCTACCAATAATCGTACCTAAAAGAAGATCATGCCTAAGAAAATCTTTGAGTGGGTCAAAAAGTCGACAGGGTGAAAGGTTGACAGTTATATAGTCAACATATGTAAGTGTTTGATAAAAGCAGACTTGGGTTAGGTTTAGGACTTTCTGTCTGTCAACATTATTTCTTTGTCGATCATTTGACTGTCTAATTTCTGTCTGTCGACCACCTGACCGTCAACGTTTAGACTTATGTCCTGTCGTTCAATCAGCTGTTTATCTTCTTCTAGTTGCAAAATCTGATATCACACAAAAAATATGTGTCGGGTTGACTCCTTGCGAATGACTCTGTTTCTACTTAATATAGTTTCTCACTTCGAGATCTTATGGCAAGGGTGGGCAAACTTTTCTCTTCGCGGGCCGCATAGAGCATCAGTGAATCTCTCCCGGGCCACATTCAACAAAAACTATGTTTACTAAATGTTATTTCCACACAAAATCGCAATTATTATTCATACAAATGTGTTTGCGTTTGCAACATGGCTGCAAAATCTCAACGAATTTTCTGTTCGAAAATGCCTAGACCACACAAATTGACATCGCTTTGCAAGGAAGTTTGCGGGCCGCACAAGAGACCTCTCTGGCTGTAGTTTGCCCACCCCTGTCTTATGAATTCAATGATAAATCATTGAAAATTATTGTCTTAATAAGAAGCTCCTTATTTTCAACTTCCATCGACCTTTTCCAGGTGAATATATCCAGATGGCTGGTAGAGCTGGTCGAAGAGGAAAAGATACAATTGGAACAGTGATCATATTGTGTAAGGTGAGTGGAAATAGAATATAAAGAGAATAAAGGAAAAAGAGTAAAAAAATGAGTGGAAATAGAATAGAAAGAGAATAAAGAAAATAAAGAGAAAAAGGTGAGTGGAAATAGAGTGATTTAAATACTTAAAAAACAATAAAATTTGCTTGAGGAAAAATCAAAAAATATATTGGAACTGTGACTATGTTATGTCCTGTGCAATATTCCCTCCAATTTTCCATCTATTTGTGAGCTAGATGTTTTTTTTTGCCTGTGCAAATAGAAAAACAAAACTAAAATAAGTTCTGTGTTCCATTTTTTGTTTGTTTGTTAAAATGTAATGAATAAGCTGTCTTTTCATATGAATGCTTGAATTATGGTGGCTTTTTGGAGTTACTGTTTGGTTTGATAATAATAAATAGATAGAAAGAAATTTAATTTTTTGTCATTTCCAGATATAAAATTTTGAAAACAGCGGTCAGTATACAAAAATATGGCATGACAATATTAAATAAAACCAACTGAATGGTTTACGCCAGAGTGGCCCAACTTCTTTGACAGTGCAGGCCACTTCAGCACTAAACATACAAGTCGCGGGCCACAGATGAAAACTATGGCTGTGAATTTATTTCTTCATAATGCTGGTCATATGCTTGTCTGTGAATGTGATGTCTGAGGTCAAGACTTTTTTACCTCTCTCAATATGGATTTCTATGTTGGTGGTGGCAGGCTGAAGACAAGCGCCTAGTCTAGTGTTTCATTTCCCATTTGAATTCTGGTTTTATATTTTAAGATGTTTAAATCAGTCAATCATTTTGTCTTATTTTATACAACAGTATTATTTAGAAAAATATTGAATTCGCTCACTTTTTTTTCTAGAAAAAAAAAAAAGATTAATATATCATTATGAGCATTAATAGGTCGTTAAAAATCACTCGGTGGGCTACAAGTGACCTGCGGGCCCGTAGTTGGACCAGTGGTACATTGATGGTACATTGACCAGTGACAGCTCAGTGGTACATTGGTCCTGTGGCTGTTAAACCAATTAGTGCCACTGTCACAGTCATCAATGATTTGTGAGAATACAATTAAGACAATAGTAGTAAAAGAGCGGCAAATTTATACAACTTTACTTTAATAAACATGATTGCAATCATATAAAATTTCTCTTTATTTCAGGGAGACGTCCCCGAGGTTTCAGATCTTCATAAAATGATGTTAGGTCGACCAACGAAACTCAAGTCTCAATTCAGACTCACGTATGGGATGATATTGAATCTCCTCCGAGTGGAGGAAATTCGAGTCCAGGATATGATGAAGAGAAGTTTCGCTGAGTTTAACTCAAGGAAGGATTCAAAGGTAGAGAGAGAAAAAAAATTTTTCCAAGATTGAGAGTAATACATTATCCTAATTCATATTTCATTTTATTTCATGAATTCCACTTTTTTTTTCCTATCAACGACAATAAAATGATTCCTACCCATGAACAAACATCAATATAAATAATAAAATGATTTCTGTCCATGTACAAACATACACATGAACAAATATTATATATTTTTTTCAAACAAACATAACATGAACAATAACAATAACAGAATAATTCCTATCTATCAACTAAAATTCATCGGAACTTTAACAAACTCAAAAAATTTTTTCCAACCAAACATGACCATGAACACTAACAATTAAATCGTCTTTAAATAAACAAATATCAACATCTGATAATTATTAGACCAAATGATCGGAGAAGATTTTCATCATTCAGTAATGCTTCCATGTTATTTATTAACTCTTCAAACTTCTTTTTAATATAATTTTTACCATGTCATTTTTAATATATTTTTTTTTACAATTTATAAATAAAAACATAAACTAAATATACACCATACTCGACAACTATAAAATAAAACAAATCAACCTAGATCACAAGTCCGTCACCCGGCTGATATTATTGATTTGTTTTCTTTTACAGTTGTTTAATATCGCTTGGTGTGAAGCAGCTAGATGTTATGATATAGCGAAAGCTTATGAAATAAAACTCTTTCAGCTGTGTACAAACAAGACCACGTGGTATATTATTTTCAAAATATAAAAGGATGACCATTTTTTTAAACTGTTCAGTAATATGATAACATATATTGTAATGTAACACTTATCCAACTTAAACAATAACATCATCAAAATGTAAAAAATATCTATAAAGATAATCCCTTTAATCGAACCCACCTTATAACATAAATGATTTATCTAATAAATTTTCGATCTTTCCATAAGTTCTGATCAGGTCTTGGTCGAATATTGACTGAGTGTAGATTTTTATTCAAATAATGTATATATATATGTATTATGTATAAAACGAATTTCAACGATTCTGAGATGCACTTTAATTTCAGTTCCATAGAAACAGAAAAAAGCTTTTGATGTGCGATAAGATATCAAAATGGACTAGTTATAGCAACTCAACTTTTCATGTATTGTCCTATTGTCCTTTGGAAGTTACAATAAAAACCTCGTATTTGTCGCTGAGTATGCTCCACTGCAATGCAACAATCGCTCCCAGGGCACAATAAAGCAATTTTGGGAGGCTTGTCATTTTGACAGGCTTGGCCAATTGCGAAGGCTGTCAAAACTGTTGTTTGGCCTGTCAAATTATTTGCTTCAAAAACGCTGCATAAATGCGAAGAGATGTAAGTGCGAGAAGTGGCATGCGGAGAGGGAACGTTATTTTCCTTTATAATGCCACTTGTTACAAAAAGTAAATTGAGGACGTTCATCGTTCGAAAAACAAACTTTTACGTTCATCATATGAAAAACAAACTTTTACAATTGAGTTATTTTGTGTCCTGTTTAATTTTGCATTGAAAAATATTCCTGCCATTTTATAGAACAAATTTTGACGACTGTCAAAGCCTTCAAATTGCCAGTCATTTGACCGATGACTGGCCGTTATTTTGTGCACTGGCTTGATTTTCTGTGATAATCTGATACTTTGTGACCTCTACAAATGTGCCACTTTATTCAACAACACAGATTAATTTAGCCTGCATCATGCTTTCCCTACAACACGAAGCTATGAATTGAATCAAAGCTTCGAATCAAAGTGCCCATCCCTAATTATGGCCATCGAAAATTTGAACTAGTTCTCTTGTCCTTCTTTAATTTTCCATTGCTTACCCAGCAATTACAATTTTTTCCTCCTATCTTTCTTCTCTTATCCTCATCTCCCACCACTCGAAAAATGCACAAAGAGCATTTCACTTGGGATGCGATAAATCTCTCGAAAATCAAGGAAAAAAAGCGCAAGCTCGATATCTCCACAATGAAGTCATTTCAATTTGAAACACATCTAAGTAATATTTATCAGCTATGCAATTCCAAGGATACAACCATTTTGTTACTGTTCAATTATTTCTCTGGATTTTGAAATCAATATTAGTGCCGTTAGGACTATTTAATACATGCAAACACGATTGTTTGTTTTATTGGAATTAATTAATGATGGAACTTATAAGAATGATTCGATTTCTCTCGATTTGAAATATACTAGAAAAAAAAACACGATCTGGAGTGCTATTTCCTTGTTTATACCCAGCTTTCCTTTCTTCTCATTTCAGGAGCAAGAAAAAAGATTGAAAGAATTGACAAAGATATTGATTGAGATGGAGGAAGTCGGAAATGTCATTAAAGAAACTGATTTCGGAGAATATTACGAGAGGTGAGGATTTATTTTCTACTATGAAGTGATTTCAGGTGTGCCGTGAAGCAGGCCGAAATGTGACAGTGCAAAAAGCGAATATTTTCATCAACGTGTGTTGAATATTATTGAGTAGCATTTTAACTCTTTCCAATGCGGTGAATTATTTCCAAGAAAGTTCCCCAGTTCGGGGATGTTTTTACGCTTTTGTACCTGGTTCACTAAAATTTTTGTTAAAAAAATGTCAGTTAGAGTGGGCCGCAAGTTGAAAAAGGTTGAACAGCACTGGTTTACGGACCGTAAAACTGTATGTTTTCTGTAAATATTTCTTGCTAAATTTCACTTATGATTCCACAGTTGCACAGAATTACTTGAACTCCGACACAAACTCCAGAACGATCTTTTTCTCTCCTCAGCTGGATTGCGTCATCTCCATCCTGGACGAGTTATTGTTCTTGATTTGGAAAAACATAAACACGTGCTGGCTGCTGTCTTGAAGGTGAGAATGAAGATTTTGATTGAAACAATTTTTTGTAAAGACTCTGGTATTTTGAAAATTAAATTCAATGAGTTTGTAAAACTTAAGTAAGTTTGAATTTGAAAAAAAAAAATTTATACTTTATACTGTGTAATTCTCATTTTAAGGGTCGAATAGGTTCTGCGGCTCCAGATTAATTTTATTTCGTGGGAGGAGCAAAAATGGCTCTTTTGATATTAAAGGTTGCCTACCCCTGGGTTAGGGTTAGGGTTAGAGCTAGGCTTAGTTTTTATAATGAGGAGCTGAGGTAAGGAGAAAGGGGCATAATTGGAAGTTGTAGAAAGAAAAGGTTCCTTGTTGGAATGGTGATGACATGAGGGGAGATGGAATAGGCCAGACGAGCAATCGGAATTGGTGAAAATTATATTCACAATTTGAACGTACCATGTTTGATATCCATACTTGTGTGATGTACCTGCTTCAATTTTGCATGAAAAAGCAGCTTATTGATTAATTCCAATAGCTTGGATTTAATTTGCCATTGGATAAATAGTGAAAAGCATTTTATATGAAGATGCCAAGGTTGTAATGTTGTTCAGTTTAGTAATAAATCATATTTTACAATATTTTTACATGTTCGTGAAC
>JAUELA010122459.1:0-26108 GCA_031471845.1 Boltenia villosa | reverse complement strand
ATTGAAACTAATATTATTTCGAATTTCATTCGCAAAGGTTTAGTTTATGTTTCTTGAATGAAGCTAAAAATAAATCTGAAATTATTAAGAAGGAATTCACTAGGGTGAAATGCAAATGCAAATAGTCGACTCAAATTGAAACTACTATTATGCAAATTTCATTCATCTATTTCCTTTCATTTCGTTTATGTTTCTTGAATGAAGCTAAAAATAAATCTTAAATTGTTAAAAGGAATACGTAAGGGTGAAATGCAAATGCAACTGGTCGTCTCTAAATGAAACTAATATTAATGCGAATCTCATTGACAACGGTTTCGTTTATGTTTGTTGAATGAAGCTAAAATATATCTGAAATTATTAAAAGGGGATGCACAAGGGTGAAATAAAAATGCAAATCGTCACCAATTGAAACTAATATTAACGCAAATTTCATTGGACAACGGTTTCGTTTATGTTTGTTGAATGAAGCTAAAAATAATCTGTGAAAAAGGGGAATGAGCAAGGGTGAAGTGAAAATTCAAATCGTCGTCCGCTACTGAAACAACCATCATTGGAAATTTCACTTGACAACAGTTTCGTTTATGTTAGTTGAATAAACCTAACAAAAATCTGAAATTGTGAAAAGGAGATTATTTGAAAATGTCAATTGCTCTTATATACAAATATAGATACAAACTAACATAAACTACAAACAATGAATATATATCAACCGAGCCTTCGACTATTTGCTATGGTAAGCTAAATTTTGTACACAAATCTATCAAATTCATTTTTTGTTCAATTTGGCTGAGTAGTACGTCAGAATTTGTCAGAGGAATTGTTAATTGAATAATTGCCCAAGTTAACAGCGCAAACCTAAGAGAAACTAATCTCTTGATAGCGCCGTACATGTTCATGTGTGTATATATAAAGGAAGCCTTGACCACCTATGTCCTAGGAAGATGTGCCCCGAAAAATGGAGAAGCTTCTCCAATAAACTTTCAACAATAATAGTCATATATAGATGGATAGTTTCCATTGACTGAAATTTTCCTACTGCGCCACTTCGTATATCCAATTAATGAGTAAATACACCGAAAGTGCGCACTGATACCGCATGATATAATATAATGTGTTGTGGTAATTAATTATCGTTCATAAACTAACGACTGACGCACAACTATAACGTGTATTGCGTAAGTTGGACGAGGTGAAAGAAAATTACAGTGAGTATTATTTCCCTAAAATAATATCGTTCGTCTAGACTCAAGTCAAATTTTAGATTCGTCATTTCGAAATTTAAAAAGGAAAATAATATTGACACGTTAGTTCAGCAATGTTTCCCAAATCGTGTGTGCCGTGGCGCACTGATGTGCCCCTAGATAAAATTTGGTGTGCCGTGAAAGAGCAAAGATTATATTTCAAAATGTGTAAAATACAACCTGAGATTCGTTATTAATCACATTATTTCACTGATAACTTTGCTGCGTTTGTTGAATAAAGAAGAAAGTACATACACTTTTTCTGAATATTTAATCATCTATATTTCTACTTTAAGCTTTTATATGTGTAAATACTTCTTTTGAATAAATTTTCAAATTCATGTACAAAGTGCACCAACATATTTTTACTTGTTCTAAAGTGTGTCGTGAATAAAAACAGTTTTAAATTGGGATGTTAGAACTATTAATCTATCCTATTTAGTTGCTTATTGCATGCAAAAAACGAGAAAGCATTATGACTTCTATCGTTTAAGATTGGGAAGGCAACGATAAAGATATCAATGCTTGAATACCTGCTCCAGAAGAAATCTGCGTCTGAAGTAAAAGCAGCAACCCCAGTGCCAATAGTCTCCTCATCTTCGTTGAAGATTAAGTCCAAGATCTTGTTTCAAACTATTTTTATATATAACTAGAGTATAATAAATTTTCTGAAACGTAACATCAAGTTTAATGAAGAAGTCTTTCATATTTTTTTTACCTTGCAGGAAATCGTTGAAACAATTTCACTTTATATAACGCACCGGCTCGTCTGTACGCAGCAAACATAGCATCAAATGAGTTATATTATTTAAGAATTTATAATTCTTGTTTGAGCATCCTTGACGCTCACGCTGCAAACGGATCCTCAAATAGAAGGAAGCATAAAGAAAGGCTACACAGTCTGATGCGGATATGACATTCCACAACTTTTGACTACAATTTTACTTTGTTCGACTCTTAATGATTATGAGGTCGATGTACTCCTCACACATACGGCACGAGTCGTTTTGCTACCGTCTTACACACATGTCGCTTTCACACTACGGTATATCTACGGTAGGATTGCCTACCTTATTTATTGGCTTATTTACAAAGTAAAACTAAGCAAATGCTGATTTGCAAAGTAGAACTACCGTCGTACTTATTTTCAAATTAGCATTTGTGTAGTTTTAATTTGTAAATAGGCAAGATCTACTGGGCGTGGAAGGCGCAACATAAACACACATTCCTAAGGGGTCGCGTTGGGCGACTGCTTTGTACCAATTCCAGCATGCTTGTAATCTGGCTTGAAAGTTGAAAATCTCGCCATCTCCCACAACCTTGCTGCAAACTATTCTTCAATATTTCCGAAACAATCTTGTCGTGAACAGTAAGAACGCTCAACGTAGATTCCAATAGGTTATACTTCGTACAATGACAAATGTAGGACAGAAAGCATCTTCGTCAAAAAAACAATTAAAATCCTTTTTCCTAAATGTTACAAGTGTCAAAATCACAGCGCATCTTGGTTATACAACATCATAAAACACCGTATAACGTGTACAACCAATCAACGACGGCTGCAATACATATTGAGCAAAATTAAATTTTAATTGCTTCATATTCGCCGTCCAATGGTGCGTTATATTGTTGCCTTTTACAAAACGACAATGGCAATTATTTTAAAGAGATGCGAAATTACAGGCAACGACAAATTATTTCTCTGCTTTTCACACCTTCCGACCTTCCGGACGCACTTAATGATCGTCCTCCTAGGTTTTAGTAGAAATAGCCTGTTCTAACTATGGGTATGAGTTGCTGAGAAATGTACAACAAAGTCTCACGATGATTATCACACCAGCCAAAGAGGTTGAATGGAGCTCTCTGTTGATTTTCTCCATTTGTGGCATCATGCAACTACTGTATTTTCGCGTATATAAGACGCGTCTTATACAACATTTTACTCATCCCGCTCCCTGGTGCGTCTTATATCCGTTGGCGTCTTATCCAGTCAATTTTTTACATGAATGAACGGTAAAATGCGTGATATTGACACAACCAAATATAATGAATTAAATTTCTCATCAGAACGATTATTACGGTCGATATTCACGATTTGCATTCGCTATTTTTCTCTCTAATTTTATCCTGCCAACCTTACTCCGCATGTGGTATGTACTTTCGAAGTGTGTTATATGCGGTCAATATAGGGTTTGCTCGGTTCGGCAGATAGCGAGACCGTGTGCGTCGTATATTCTTGGGCGTCTTATATAAAATATTTTTACACAATTCGTCAAAACCGCGTCTTATACACGGGTGCGTCTTATAATTGGGTGCGTCTAATATACGCGAAAATACGGTATACTCCTTGCATGATAAATATAAACGAATATAGCACCTCTGGGCCCGCGGCCCATTTGGACCTCCCGAACCAGCTACAATGTACTCCTGCTCCTCATTTCATTTGCCCTGATGCGAGAGTTAAAAGCACACGTTCCTCCAACCACAGCATTCAGGGCGAATACTTCGTAGAAGTAAAGCGATTACAATGTGAAGTGGATGAGCCGAAGAATGTGAACTGAAATCTGCGCAGGAGAGTCGCGCCTGAGAACAATGGAATTTCTCCAAGAAATATCTCATATTACAATGATTTCTGAGCAAATCTTCAGGGCTTGTTGAATTTCATTGATGTGCTGTGTCATTATTTATACTTCTGCATGTGCTGTGTCATAAGTTATACTGTGCTTTTAGTTGAAGTCTTGCATTCAAATAATGAAATACACGAACGAATAATTTTATTGATTACTCTGGGTAGAATAATATTCAACAAGAATGTATTTTCATTTTGAGCCCTGTACTATAGTTTAAATCAATACCAGACCACATTTTCAATTCATTTCAACCCTGCATAGACTAATTATTACTATTAGGCTTGTCAACTGACATGACCTGTTCGGACCATATTTATCAATATTGTGACACAAAGGTAGCTCATTTCGAGCACTGAATTTCAAATTTTAATTTTGCTTGACACTACTTTTCGCGGCTTGATAATTTCGAGCCCTATGAAAAGAGTTTTATATATCTTGTTATTAAAAAGAGTTTATATTGTTATAAAAGCGTGCAATAGTTACATTTTAAAAAATTTAAAATTATAACAAATTTCGAGCATTGTATATATTCAGAACAATAATTTTTTTTATTAATTGATAGCGATTCTCATTTGTAATTAACAAAATCCGAAGAAATATCAGCTAGTTAGTAACAATTAATTAATGATATGACGATAATAGTCTGAAACTGATGTTAAAATGCTAAGTAGGTCGTTGACAATTTTAGGCTGTAAAATATGCTTGAATCTCAACTCATTCGAGTATCTATGTTATGTCACTGATCCATAGTTTGGTTACTTTCGGAACAAAGACGCAGTAACTCCATACAGTTTCTAACCTACTCACCTCACTTCAATTTATGCCGTGTTCACCCTCGAGCCTTGACGTGAGTATGTGACTGGGGACGCTGAACTTCTCGCCTGTGCAGAGCGATTTCACGAGACCTTGGTCACGGCTTTCCTCCATGTCCATGTATAAGCCCGATACTGCATTCCGGTGAATCGAGGGTAAATATGATACATCAATCAAAAAAATGAAATTACTGAACTGAGCAACTGAAAACAACTTTACAAACGCTCATATTCACTTCCACCCAACTTCTCGCATTTGCAACTTCCCATCAATCGCCAATCGGCACTAAAGCGATGAAGAGAGAGACGAACAAAGCCAGAAGTCTAGTGCTACCGGGGCATAACGGAGTGCCAACTATCTTCAAGCAGTATTCCTCATGATTATTTGGTAAGAAAATGTAAGCGTGAACACCTTTTCCTCATAATAAATTCCAATACCGATGTCTAGGCCTCGAGGGCTATAGATAGAATAAAATAACCAAATCGTCTAATATATATTTTCAAATACCATATTGTTCAAATACATAAACAAGCCAGCCTCAAATCCAAACCAAAATTTCATTTCACGGTATATCTGGGATTCCTTACCGTATTATAGCCTTTTTGAAATTACCTCGGTCTAACCTGGAATAAAACTTCAACCAACTGCTCTGTGATTCCCTGTATGCCGCGCATTCTCTAATAACTTCCTAAATAACTAGTTTATCCAATGTACACTTCCTGATAAGGATCTTGTTACCATGCGCAGCCTTCATAATGCGTCCGCATTTGCTTTCATCAAAAAAAGAATTTATATTTTAAAATGTCTACTCCCGAAAGTATATTTCACATACGATATGGAACCACATTGTTATTGCGAAGAATACACGTACGCGGTAAACGCACGCGTTTTTTGGTTTGTTTCATTACAACCGCGCGTAATTCAATTCCATACGTATTCGCGCGGTTGTAATGAAACAAACCAAAAAACGCGTGCGTTTACCGCGTACGTGTAGTTTGGCCTTCAGCGAGAAGGATGCATTAAGTACGTTCAATTGATAAATTTATTACATTGATAATTCCAATATTTGCGATTTCAATTTTATATCGTAGTATTTTGAATAATACCAATTTTTATTTATTTTCCCCTTTGACAGTACAACACAGTATAGAGAGGTTGGCATTGACTAGTCTTACAATAATCCTTAATCACGCATACTTCTTGGCCGAGGTCTTGCAGGTCGGCATTGCGAGTTTCTGACCAACGAACAAAACAACTGTTCGGTTCATTGCTTACAAACTAAACGATCAACTTCGGAAAGATTGAAAATATGACGATAGAAAACGTCGAAGGTCTTTTATCAAACAAACAAATAATTAAATTGATAAACCCTTGTTGACTTCAATATATGCCGTGTTGACCATTGAGCCTTAACGTGAGTAAGTGACTGGGGATACTGAACTCCTCGTCGGTACAGAGCGGTTTCATGTGACCTTGGTCACAACTTTCCTCCGCTATCTAAGTTCAGCATGCTCGTAAGCCGGCATGGTCGCATCATGCGTCCATATATAAGCCCGCTACGGCTTTCCGGTGAATCCGAGGGTAAATATGATACATTAATCAAAAAAAATAAAATAAACATAAATGAGAAAGATCACTCTTTCAAACAATCAGCATGCTTTCTGACTTTATCTATTCAAGAATTATTTTTAAAGTTTTCTTTTGTCATATATAGATTATTCGCTCCTTGTTCCCAGGCTACTAGCTTCCGTACAGTCGGAAACTAATCAGAAGAGTTTTGCCTGACTACTAACTTTCGCCCTGATACATTTTCGAATGCCTAAGGTACACCAGATGGTATGTGACCTCATATGGGCGCCTGTTCTCATCATGACGGGGAATAAACCGTGATCAAGACTAATTTTTTGCACCAAAAACGATTAGGTTTTTCATTTCAGAGATAAACTGGTTCCTTTAGTTATTTCATATTTGTCCCTTCATTGCAATTTGCTTCAGCACCTTACATTCAGTAGTAAAAGACCCAGTGGAATTTCTGCATTGAAATCTGACCGACGCGATTTCCAGATTGAGGAAATTTCACTTTCTCCGAATAAAACGTTCTCTATATTTTCTGTAGACTTGAACTATGGAATTAGCATTGAAATCTGACCGACGCGATTTCCAGATTGAGGAAATTTCACTTTCTCCGACTAAAACGTTCTCTATATTTTCTGTAGACTTGAACCATGTCCAAGCTGCACTCTCTCGATCATCAGCATTTCTCTCTGATGAGTGTTGGATGAACCAAGGCTTATTAACGTTCTAGCGCTGGCACAGAAACCTGAAAAACGCTCAGAACCAATTATTAACGTCTTAAGTATTTCTGGTAGCCAATAAAAAATGTCTCGTTTTATTCACGCGCTAAATGTCTGTGACGTCATAAACATCTCCAGTTTTAAAAATCAACAAAATCTTTCTCGGAAATATGTAACTCGTTACTGGCAATACAGAAACTAACACTAATGACTACTAATTTAAGTAAATATGAATATAAATTACAACATAAAGATATAATAAATCTGATCTGGTTTCGTTGCCTATTTGTATGTAATTAAAACAGGAGATTATTACAATGTTGGCAGAAAAATAACTCTAATGATTGGCTTGGTTCCAAATCTTACATATCAGATAATACAGTTGCACTGAAGGAACAATGGATGGAAAACGCGATTGAAATGGAGGAATGCCAAACATTTCAAAATACAATGTAGCAATACGACCTTTCGGAAACCTTTTGTCGCGACTCTGTGTGCATATGTCTTTAAGGATGGTATATACCTATATATATAAAAAATTACAGTCCTGATATTCAAGAAGGTTACAGATATGTTACAGAAAACTGTTGAATATCAAAAAGCAACAATATTTAATTATAAATGTGTAAAAATTCTAACAATAATACTTATATTGAATAATAAGATATTTTTTCTTTAAGTCTGATGCAGGACCTACTTTCCTTGCAAACAGGCTGCATACTCTTGTACTGCCATGTATCAATCCGAAGACTTCCGCCTGACAATTGACTTCCACCCGGGTACGGGTTCAGCGAATTTCTGCGGTGCACCATGGTATATGTCCGCATTGTAAAGGCTAAAATACACGTATGCAGTAAACTCATGCGTTTTTGGTTTGTTTTGATATAACCGCGCGTAATTCGATTGCATACGTATCCCCATACGTTGTGATGGAAGAAACCGAAAAAACGCGTGCGTTTACCGCGTACGTTTACCGTGTATTCCAGCCTTCACAACTATTTTCTCCTCCTCATACACGCACGTAACTCCACGCCTGGTGACACGGTTTGTTATGATATTTTTTGTTTCCAGAAAACCCCCATCCCCCATTTTTAATTAAGTTTTTGTTTTTTAAAACAGGTTTCACGACTTGATCACACCGAGTGGTTTTATAGATGAGATATTCCAGAGATAAAAATAAACGAGTAGCTAGCATGGAAAACAGGTCATGTATGAGAATACGAATGACTGGCACCAAAGTTGGCGAAATTCAAATTTGCGAACATAAATTTGTGCTAATTACGTACTAAATATGAACTACGCGTTAAAAAGGAGAAGGGAGGGAGAGAGATTGCGGTCCGGATTAAATAGGAGACTTAACACCGATGATCTGGCGTGAGTTTCGATAACACGTGGCTTTGTTCCCTTTCTCCCAACCTTCTGATACCATATCGTTTTCATCCGTAGTTTTGAAATCATACTGCAACTCTATTGATGATTTCGCTTGAATTACGAATGAGCGGATTTACGGATTTTGCTCACTAATTTACAGATTTACGGAATGATTTTTACGGATTCCGTAAGTTACGGACCGACAGATTGATTTAATATCTAAATAACTATTACCTGAGCCTACCATAACCCACCTCCCTAACTAATACTTAATTTACTGACTAATTTGTATTAAGATGAATAAAAACGGTTAATCCTTAAATCCATAACTCCGTAAATTAGGTTTGCCCATTATATATCATCCGAACTCGGAAAGTTGGCTAATTCGGTCTCGAGGCACAAAAAGAAAAGTTAAAAATACAAACTAAGATACATAAAAGAATATTCCTTATAAAATCCTATTTGAGGCAAAAGACATTTCGGAACATACATTGCACTTAATACGGAATAAAGCTATCTAATCGAATGCATGTTTTCATACAATGGTGTGATGCATTGTGGCGTGATATCTAAAACACATAATAAATGTACTGAAAAACTGTTGAACTGTTTTACACGTCACAGCTCTCGTTGAGACTGGTTAGTACAAACGGGGTGGGGGGCTTCGCTAAAGTAATCTATTCACTGCTTTTCAAGTAGATCAGAATAAAAAATGAATTGATATTTTAAATAAATTATTTCACAGTCATTAAAACAAATGGGTATTGTAACTACGTACTTTTCTGAGGTGATCCACACATCTGTTTGTTACCTGTAGACTTCCATGAATTTAATGATTCAACAATCAATGGCACACTCAAATTATTACGCACAAATGGGAAATACCGACAGGTGCTAACTCAAGAACCCGTTGTTCGATTTTCACGAAACCTGTTTTATTCTGTTCGCATTGTGATTTTACGGATTTCGTACGATTACTATATGGGCGCGTGTTTTTGCTGTATTCAAAAACAGACTAACAAAAATACAAGCAAGCGAGCAATTTCAGAGTTTTAGTATCATACTAGATAATAATCCTATTTGAGGCAAGAGACATTTCGGAACATACATCTGCACTAAATACGGAATAAAGCTATCTAATGCAAGTTTTCATACAATGATGTGATACATTGTGGCGTGACATCTAAAACACATAATAAATGTACTGAAAAAACTGTTGAACTGTTTTAGACGACACACCTGTCATTGAGACTGGTTAGTACAAACAGGGTGGGGTGGCCGCGCTAATCTATTCACTGCTTTTCAAGTATCTCAGAATAAAAAAATAATTGAATTTTAAATAAATTATTTCAGAGTCATTAAAACAAATGGTATTATAACTATGTACTTTTCCGAGGTGAACCACACATCTGTTTGTTACCTGTAGACTTCCATGAATTTAATGATTCAACAATCAATGTTAACACACTCAAGTTATTACGCACAAATGGAAATACAGACAGGTTGTATTGATTCGTAAAGGCTGGAATACACGTACGCGTTTTTGGTTTGTTTCATTACAACCGCGCGGATACGTGTGGAATCGAATTACGCGCGGTTGTAATGAAACAAACCAAAAACGCGTGCGTTAACGCGTACGTGTATTCCAGCCTTAAGAAAGACCCTCCTCGGTGAGTCAAAAAACGGCGCAAACTCGGGAACCCGTGATTCCATTTTCACGAAACTTATTTCATTCTGTTCGCATTGTGATTTTACGGATTTCGTACGATTACTATATAGGACTAGCGTGCGCCGTTTTTGTTGTATTCAAAAACAGACAAACACACAAGCAAGCAATTTCAGAGTTTTAGTTTCATACTAGATGTAGCTTATATCTGTTTGGTCCCATACCTTGCATGTAACTTTTAAGCGCACCTTTTGATAACTTTCATTCTACCATAGAGACATATAGTCTATAATAAACTAATAAACTTTATTCATATTTCTATGATTTTAAACACCTTGACTGTGAACCTGGGGCTCACCAGAACCCCCCGCACCTCTTAAGCCCGATTCTGAGTACAAAACCCAACAATGCGAAAATATAGCTCTTAAATAGTCCAACTTTGGGAATCACCATTTGGCAGAAGATATTGTCTGAACTTTGCGCCAAACATATCAACTTGCATTTTCTTCTGTCGATGATAAATGAAAACAGGAACCTAGACATTCCCAATTTTTCATAAATTAACACAATAAATATCCGAATTGAAACGAATCTACGCACGAAAGACTTTGATAAATAGCAAATAGTTTCCAAAAAGTAAATAAATGAACTCCCAACAAGTCAATGCTGTCGTCGCGCACTTTATTTAGATTCAATATTCAAATTCATGAAAAAGTTGGAAATATTCCAGCATTGGTTGATCCAATGGTGGTTTGTTCTATTCTCTTATGGAAAGGTCAGCTTTCTATACAAAGATTGTTGTAACATTTAACTTCTGAAGTTACAATTATTCGAATTATCATTACGTTTTTATTACATTTTAATAAGTATACAAGATTCGATGAGGTTCGATACCCGTAAAACACATGGTTATATGTAGAAAACTCTGTTATGCCTAATCACTCATTAAATCTTTTTCCATCATTTCAAACCTCTTGTAATGCAGTCAAGACAACGCAAGCGACCCAATATTAATGAAAAAATTTCAGAATTATTATGTTAGAGTCAAACAATTGTCTCATTATTACTACGTTTATTACATTTTAATTGGTATACAAGGTTTGATTAGGTATGATACCCGTAAAACACAATATTTTATGTTAAATAATCTGTCATTTGTACTGACTCTTTTAATCTTTTTCCATTCTCTTCAACCTGTTGAAATTTTCGTTGGTGATGAAATATACCTAGACATTTTCCAATTTTTCATAAATTAACACAGTAATAATTCGAATTGAAACAAATCTACGCACGAAAGACTTTGATGAATAGTAAATATTTTCCAAAAAGGAAATAAATGAACTCACATCAAGTCACTGCTGTCGTCGCGCACTTTATTTAGATTAAATATTCAAATTCATGAAAAAGTTGGAAAGACTCCAGCATTGGTTGATCCAATGGTGGTTTGTTCTATTCTCTTATGGAAAGGTCAACTTTTTATCCAAAGATTGTTGTAACATTTAACTTCTGAAGTTACAATTAATCTTAACATTTGCAAACATATCTGCTAATTCTGTAATGTCAAGTACTGATCCGTATAGATATGCGTGCTGGAACCCCCCATTTCTACTATTGAATGTGGTCCCCCCGAAATTGTGAATGTTATACTTTTCTTCTCGCCCGGGTTTTATTTGTCTACCCTTTGTCTTCTCGCACACTTCCTACCTTATATAAATAATCTTTTTTACTCCTTTTCATATTTAACATTTACAATTAATAGTTATGGTTGTCACTACATTGCATCTTTCAATGTCATAAACCATTCAGTTGGTTTTATTGGCATGCCATATTTTTCTATGCTGACCGCTGTTTTCAAAATTTTGCATTTTAAAATGACGATTAATAAAAATTAGTGGTGGGATTCAAAAAAATTACTAATGTCTCACTAATGTCTCACTAACAACAGGTTCTCTCACTACCACAGTATCTAGCAGCAAACCATGCTGGCTGGTCCGATATACGCGCAAAAGGTTGATATCTAGCTAATGTTCGTCTTGGACTAGTTTTCGGCTCCACCCGGCATTAAATCTGGTTTAGTCGTGTTTTTAACTATCAAAAGCCAGTAACAGATCTATGAGGGGTCTAGCAAAAATAGTTATAAGTAAAAGGTGTCTTTGGGGAAAAATATTGAGAACCCCTGATTTAAGCTTTAAGGTTCTCGGGATTAATGAGATTCGGAGAACAGGATCTTACGAACCGGTGCGAACCGGCTGAATCCTATTACTGGGTCTACGTTATAACTGTGGAGGATGGTATGACATATGGGCGCCTGTTTTCATGCCTTTAGATGCCAAACTCGTACCCAAACCCCCTACTTACAACCGAAATCTCCCACCTTGTGTAAGATTGTGTCTTCTTTTGAGTAATATTAATAAAACAGGCTTAACATCGTTCAGTGCAACTGCCAACTTTCATTAACTGCTAACTGTTGACTAATCTGTCGCAAAGGCAATTTGTTTTTGCCTATAATCCACCGCAAAGGTAATTAAAATTGTTTGTGGAGCTTTAACAATATTAAGTCGACCTCAGCAGTATTGTACACATGTCCTGTTTGTTGCCAAACAAACTAACTGGACATAAACAAGGTATTAAGGAAGTTGTTAAAGCCGTTCGGAGAAAATATATTTCATCACCAACGAAAATTTCAATAGGTTTGAAATAATAGAAAAAGATTAAATACTTGAGTAGGAATAACAGAATATTTTACAAAAAATATTGTGTTTTACGGGAATCGAGGCGATTTTTGTCTCGATATGAAGAGAGATCAAAGCAATTGACGCCCCTTGTCAGTTCATTCGATATGACACATGCTATTTTCTGATCATAATACAGCACGGCAGAATATCGCTTTTTGTGGTGCTTCTGAAATAATTCATATTTGATTTACCAAGACCAGGACACAAAAAAGTAACATAAACCTAGTAGCGTGTAGTGCGCCACAAAAACGACAACTTTAAACAACTCTTTTTAAGGATACGGGAATCTGTTGACGTCATTGACGAGGACTCGAAACTAGGCGAGTCTTTTTTTCAGGACTCGTTACTCGATCGAGTCCAAATTTTTCGGACTCGTCCCATCCCTAAAACGTAGTAATAATGACACAATTGTTTAGCTCTAACATAATAATTCTGCAAAGTTTCCATTTATAGTGGGTCACTTATGTCGTGACTGCATTACAGAAGGTAAACAAACAACAGGTTTGAAATAATGGAAAAAGATTTAATAAGTGATCAGGCATAACAGAATATTTTACATAAAATATTGTGTTTTACGGGTATCAATACCTATTATAATGTAATAAAACCCAGTGATAATCCGAGTAATGACACAATTATTAGACTTTAACTTAATAAATTTCGAAGAAAACATATTTCATCAGCCAACGAAAATTTAAACAGGTTTGAAAGAATGGAAAAAGGTCAAATAAGTAAGTAGAAATAACAGAATATTTTACATAATATATTGTGTTTTTCGGGTAACAAGCCTCAACAAATCTTGTATACCTATTAAAATGTAATAAACGCAGTGATAATCCGAATAATGACGCAATTATTCAGCTCTAAGTTGCTAAATCTCGTTTTCATTTCTATTGATTCACTTGCCTTGTCATGACTGCATAAGAATAGGAATAACAGAATGTTTTACACGGAATATTATGTTTTTCGGGTATCATACCTTGTAAACCTAATAAAATGTAATAAAAACGTAGTGATAATCCAAGTACTGACACAATTATTTGAATCTAACTAAATAAATCTCGAAAGTTAAGATTAAATAACAGAATATTTTACATTTAATCATGCGTTTTTCGGGGACCAAACCTCATCAAATCTTGTACACCTATTAAAGTATAGCAACGTACTGATAATCCGTACTTATAATCCGAGTAATGACACAATTATTTGACTCTAACTTAAAAATTCTCGAAAGTTTCCATTTATATTGAGAAACTTGAGTTGTCGTGGCTGCATTACAACGGGTAAACAAGCAACAGGTTTGAAATAATGAAAAAGATTTAATAAGTGAGTAGGAATAACAGAATATTTTACAAAATATATGATGTTTTACGGGTATCGAACCTCACCAAATTTTGGTACACCAGTTAAAATGTAATAAAACGTACTGATAATCCGAGTAATGAAACAATTATTTGACTTGATCTTAATAAATCTCGTTTTCATTTATATTGAGTCGATTAGGTTGTCGTGACAGCATTACAAGAGCTAAACAAACAAAGTTGTTAAAACATGGTTTTATTAAATCTATTCTAAGACTAATTATTCTATCTCAATATCCCAAGATGGAAAGGTACACAGTTAACGATGTCATGTTCATGAAATCCTGCATTTCACAATACTATGGCAACAAACAATTGTGAGTTCATCACGTTATCGAGCATTGTATAATGCCCTACGTCAATGACATTTAAAAATTGGTAAAAACAACCGTTGTACCTTTTGTCTGAAGACTCAGGTTCAAAGCAAGTTCAAGAAACATTCTGTTACATGTTAAGGCTATGCGGCGGTCGGAAGCGTAAAAACCGTTGTCTAGTCATCTATGCTTACTGAAAGTTTCAGTGTTCGGATCCCTGTTTCACCTTTAATTCTTCAGTAGTCCAACACCTGTACCTCACTTCAATATAATGTATTCACCCTGATCCTTGATGTGAGTAAGTGACTGGGGACGCTGAACTCTTCGTCGGTATAGAACGGTTTCACGTGACCTTGGTCACGGCTTTCCTCCGCTATCTAAGTTCAGCATGTTCGCAAGCCGGCATGGTCGCATCCTGCGTCCATGTATAAGCCCGCTACGGCTTTCCGGTGAATCCGGGGGTAAATTGATACATTAATTGAAAGAAAAAATATAAATAAAGATTCAGACACATTAATCTAATACTGCCGAGTGACAAAAATGTCGAGAGTTGTTTGCGATAAGATTTATTTTGTATTAAAATGAATGAGTGAATGAATAGTAAGAACCTAAAATTGCTAAATTTTGTCTATATTTCATTGTGGATAACGTAGTTGCGGCTTTAACACCTTTCCGCGTTTAAACATGGAAAATAATTTTGTGGACTGTAATCAGTCATGCTTCATAGGTTTTCACGCGTCATAAAAACGCATAAATATGATAAAGCGTATATGTTAACCCTATAAGTATTCCTTACTATTGTTCATAAAGTCATAGAAACTCGTCTTTTGTTGTATTATGTCAAAACATGAACAACTCCCCATTAGCGTTATTTTCAATTAAACTTGGGAAATAGTTTGGAAAAGAGCGAAATTTTCTGCAATTTTAATCACTTTTTAAGGATAATTCACAAAAACGCATAGCTACGATAAAGCGGATAAGGTAACAAGTACTTCCTTACTATTGTTTCATGAAGTAACAGAATCTCGCCTTTGGTTGCATTCTGTCAAAACCATGAACATTAGCACTGCCCATTAGCGTTATTTTCAATTAAACTTGGGAAATAAATTGGAAAAAAAGCGAAATTTTCTGCAATTTTAATCACTCTTTAAGGATAATTATATTATTCCATTAATTGCATTGCAATACACGGACTTTCACTTCGTGACAACAATATCTAACACGCTTCTATTAAAGTCGTGCTGTACTGTTTTATCTTTTTCGTTTATTGTTAACCGCCCTATGAGGTTGCCGAATTGGCCGCCCTATGTGGTTGCCGAATAGGCCGCCCTATGAGGTTGCCGAATTGGCCGCCCTATGAGGTTGCCGAATTGGACGCCCCTTCCTTAAACGTAAAACACATTCAACTGCTACAAACACACGTATATGAAAGATTTACATATCATTTATTGATTCAGGAACAATGTAATAATGATAAAATTGTAAATCTGTGGAGACAAACAATAATAATAATAAAAAAATTGACTACCTCAAAATCCGGTAATAAAATTATAGTTTTGGCCGCCCTGTAAAATTATGGTTTGGGCCGCCTTGTGCGGTTGCTGAATTGACCGCCCCTCCCTCAAACGTAACACACAGTAACACACATTTAACTGCTACAAGTACACATATATGAAAGATTGACATATCATTTATTGACTGAGGAACAATGTAATAATGATAAAATTTTAAATCTGTGGAGACAAACAATATTAATAAAAACAAATTTACTACCTCTAAATCAAGTAATAAAATTATAGTTTTGACCGCCCTGTGCGGTCCGCACACGCCGCACAACCCACCCTACGCCACTATATTCCACATATCTGGCACCGTATTGCTTGTATTTTTCGGCCTATTTTTTAGGTATTGACATATTGGAATCAGGCAATACGCTCTCATACGATTAACATTGTGATAATAATATTTATGATCTTGTACACATTTATTGTATTTAGTTGTTGCAACAGCTTCTCTCTTAGACGGCCTGCAATAATAGCGATCTTACATGTTACGCACTGGCCCAAATATTGCTACTGTTTAATTTTATCGGCCACAGAATGCAATAAAGTAATTCTGGCCGTTTTCTCCAACAAAAATTGTGCAGTTTCTCGAATGCTTACATATTAATACTTATTTTGTTGCAACAATTCTGGCTGGTCTCTAAATGTTCTAGAGCAGGGGTACAACAATCTTTTCGCTATTCCCGACCGCATTACATACTTTATTTACACTAACGGCCGCCAGTGTAATCAAACAATGGTGGCCATCTTCAGAGTTGCAAGTATTTTGTATCCTTTTTCAAATGAATCTAGACTGAAGCTTGTATGTAGAATGTAGAGTAATGAAAAATATGAAAAAGAATTGTGCAGTTTGGAAAAATTAAATAAGTTCAATTATGATTACTTAACTTAATGTACATGTACACTGCGCATATGTTATTATCCACGGCCACAGTTTGTGCACCCCTGTTCTAGGACCTTCTCTCAAACAGTTTTGTTCAAACAAGAACTCGTTATGATTCATAAGTCCTATGTACTCTACTCTACTAAGTTCCTGCAAAGTATTCGGATTTGATATGAAGACAGATCAAAGCAATTGAAACCTGTTGTCAGTCACTCGATATCACATTGTATTTTACCTGATTTAATTATTACAGTTCGACAGAACATCGCTTTTTGCGGTGCTCCTGAAATAACTGATATTTGACTTACCAGGACCAGTACGCGAAAAAGTAACATAAATTAGCATAATATTAGCATATAGTGCTCTTTAAATAGTAACAATTACTCAAAACAATACTTTTTAAGGATTTGACAATTTGATGACGTCATTGCCGAGGACTCGGGACTCGGCGATTTTTTTTTCAGGACTCCTTACTCGATCGAGTCCAAATTTTTCGGGCTCATCCAATCCCTACCATGTACATATGCATACATTTGCATTCTTATTTTGTTGCGACAATTCTGACTGTTCTCAAACCTTCGCTCAAAGTGTTTTCGTTCAAACAAGAACTCGTTATGATATATATGCACGACCCTTTGTTCTATGTATTCTATTCTACTTACATCATGCAAAGTATTCAGATAAACCATACTCAACCTCGATCATCATTATAAGCTTCTCGAAACAAATCTATGTGAAATGAAAACAGCACAGTAAAAATTGCAACAAAACTAACCTCTATACATCTCTTATCCCTGTCCTAACACGGAAAATATATTTATCAGTTTCCTAAATGTGACCTTTATTGCCTGTGCAATGTTTACCCCACATACAACTTTAGTGCGACTTCAACACCAGAACTTTGGCGACATTGAGTGTGTTTATGCATCTTGTTGTTGCTGATTTCGTTGTAAAACTAAGCATTCTCGAGGTCTTGAATTAAATCGCGATGAAGCAAAGTTAACATGGATAATTCCATGCTTTACGAAGGTTTAACAAGGTATAATCCGACACAAAGTTTCGATTCATTATCTCATTTCCGTGTCCATGAAAAACAGCTGATAGCACTTGGAATGCGAATATTTATTAGCTCTTGACTTTATTTTTAAAGAAGGTTATAGAGCACACGAGCCTGTCTTGTTATCGGATGGAACTTAAAGATTCTGAATTCTGCGCCGAGCATTTTTTGTTGTTGTATTTTTCTTTGGGTCAGATTCAGGTTATTCGCTCCTTGTATCCAGGCTACTAGCTTTCGTACTGCCGGGTATTAATCATAAGAGTTTCGCCTGACTACTAACTTTCGCTCGGATACGTTTTCGCCGAATGCTCGAGGTAAATCAGATGGTATGTGACCTGTTCTCATCATGTCCATTAGTGCCGAACTCGTTCCCGAAGGCCCCTGCCGACAAACTCTGTAGTGTGTATTTTATGGTATTACCTTTGCATAAAAATATCAAAACAATAAAACCTATGTATTCAACACCCAAATGCCCAATTTATTCCCTCTGATGTTTATGTTTTAAAAACCGGGGTAACCCACCACCATTTATCCAACCAGATAGACTAAAAAAATAAGTACCTCCACCATCTTAAGTATATTCCTACGTTACAGCGCTGTCTATGATCCCCATTGGTTACTGATAAAAGGGACGGGTAATTTATTCCCTCTAACCCCGCTAACAATCTTTACCAGACTAATATGATAATGAAATGATATATCCAATTGGATTTTCTTTCTGTCCTACATACCTAATACTTTGATTTTCCCCAAACTGTTTCACGAGATTTAATACGAAAATGATGTGAACAATTACCTATGATGATTGGATTCTCAATATTCGATGGTTCGTAGTACTACGTTCAAAGATAGAATTTTTATTAGCCGCGACACTGATCATCTCATGAGAACGTTTTACCTTAGCGACCACTAGTAGTGTTTCTCGATATGAACTTTGATACATCGTATCACAGAAAAGCTTAGCTCAATGGTTCTCAACCTTTCATAGTCCGTGGCCCCATATCGAGTTCCTAATCACCGTGGGCCCCTGGCGTCAATGCAAGACGCAATGGCGTTATCCGGCACGAAAGAGTTGAACATAGGCTGCTCGTGGCCTCCCTCGGCGAAGGTCTCGTGGCCCAGTTGAGAACCACAGGCTTATCTGATGACTTGAATGGAACAACCACTTCTTGAACATTAAAGGAACTCGAGATAATTTCTCCGAACATAGGTCAATTCTCGATTCTAAGATCTATATTCTTGAGTCACCTGTACTCCAATTTAAGTTCAAAGCTGAACTTTGGTTCTAGAAGACGAAATTTACGTTTGAGTTATTTCACAGAGTGCTCATGCGTCAGAATACATTGATGTCTTCACGATTGGCAGAGGATTAAAGGGTTTGGATAGGCCGCAGATCATGGTTGTCTAGTTCGCATCTAACTAAAATTAGAATTTTCTTTCTGATATACGGAATTTGTTTCCTTGTACAAGTACTGTATCTTTGTTACACTGCTGACCAAAAAATATATCGAGGTAATCTCATATAAGGCGAAGCGAACTGCTTATCCTACCTCTCTGCGTCCTTCTGATGATAATTAAGCCGCCCGAGCAGCGAACTGCTTATCCTACCTCCCTGCGTCTTTCTGATGATAAGCCGCCTGTATTACTGCGCTACAAAGTTATCGCTTCCGTTAAATGCCAGGTTTTCTTTAAGACTAAACCTCTTGTCGTGATTCTACGTCTTAAACAATCTATTTTTATATATTCAAGTTACGATACACTTTTATAAAAGCATCTTGAAATGGTATGGAAAGTATAATTACATTTGTAGAACAAAAATGTGTTTGTACTGGATGGAAATTGGCCACAAGAGTGTAGTTAGGTGACCACACACTTGAAATCAAAAATTAGGAAAGGTCACGAATAAACACTGGAATTTAAATTGTCAAAATTGTACTTTATATGATACATACTCATTAACAACACCGTATCAGATAAACAAGTTTATAATTTAATCAATAAAAAAATCGGGCAAACCTAATTTACGGAATTACGGATTTACGGATTTTGTTTCATCTTAATACAAATTAGTATTGGTTAGGGGGGAGGGTTAGGATAAGCTCAGGCAATAGATATCTAGATATTAAATCAGTCTGTCGGTCCGTAACTTTCGAAATCCTTAAAAATCACTTCGCAAATCCGTAAATTGGTGAGCAAAAATCCGTAAATCCGTTCATAACTCCTTAAATTGAGGTTGCCCAAAATATCGTTTTGCAGAGATATTGCATATTTGGCAAATAATCCTAAACCTTGATATAAAGTTCATGTCAAAATGATTTTAAAGGGAATTTTAGTTGCTAAATTTACGAATGCAATCCTTAAATGTATTTTATCATTCAGGCATTTAAAAGAATAATTCTGCCTTTCAGTGTTTACATCATATTATGAATACGTACTCGAAAATGAAAAAAAAAATGAAAAAAGGAAGAAGCACCACTACTTCAGGACCAGTATCGAGACATTCCTAGTATTCGACCTTCTCGAATATTGTCGAATATTTTACAGTGATAACATATAAAGATCAAAATATCGGTTATTCTTTAAAGTTTACACAATAACATATCTGTGGTTATTCTGCATCTGTCAGGATTAAGACGACAAGAAATATGATGAGGCGAAATCAAACATAAGTTGATAAATACGACAGTTGGCCAGTAAACAATCCTTTAATGTATTTTATCATTCAGGCATTTAAAAGAATAATTCAGCCTCTCAGTGTTTACATCATATTATGAATACGTACTCAAAAATGAAAAATTGAAAAAAAAATGAAAAAAGGAAGAAGCACCACTACTTCAGGACCAGTATCGAGACATTCCTAGTATTCGACCTTCTCGAATATTGTCAAACATTTTCCAGTATCAACATATCAGGATAGAAATATTGGTTATTGCTAAACGTTTACACAATGATATATCTGTGGTTATTCTGCATCTGTCAGGATTAAGACGACAGGAAATATGACGAGGCGAAATCAAACATAGGTTGATAAATACGACAGTTGTCCAGTAAACACTCAAAAGCGATTTAATTGCAGAAGTAATTTGTCAATTTGCTTCAATACGCAATTACCAAAAAATCGTGATGTCTTAATTCAATCGATGCTAAATTTAGACTTTGATGCTTTCCTTTCCTATGACTCCCACGCATTTCCGAAAAAAGCTTGGAGCGAGATCAAGTTTGGCAAGGAAACTGCGAGTCTCGTATCATCAGGAAATATGACATTTGCAAATCTTCAATCTTGGCAACTAACCATGAAATTTGATGATCTGGTTTCAACGCTATTGTTCCCCATGCAGCATGAACCACGCAGATATTATAATCTTCTTTGTCTACAACGAAATTTCATTTCATTTTGACATCTCTATCTTGACAAATCTACCATACGCGTTGGGCTAGTTATTTAAATTATTACATTTATATTATTATACGAGAATACACACTGTTTGACGTATTTATATTTTCCTAAACCTGTTTGATGATCTGGTTTTCCACGCTATTGTTCCCCATGTAGCATGAACCACACAGATATTATAATCCTCTTGTATACAAGGAAATTTCATTTCATCTTTACATATCTTATATTATTACACTTCAATCAACACGTTGAAACCAAAATAAGATTTTATTAATAGCTATATTGATAGTGCACGGCTAGATCCCACTTAGAACCAAAAACCATAAAAGGATTCAGATATTGCGGCATTCGTATAGCGCATCGTATAGCGCATCTCTTATATTATTACACTTCAATCAATACGTTGAAACCAAAATAAGATTATATTAATAGTTCAAGGCTAGATCCCATGAAGGACTAAATATCATAAAAGGATAGAGATTTAGTGGCATCAAACTTTACTTAACACAATACTTTAGAAATGAAAACAGTGAATTTCAGAATATGCCAAATTTGACTCTAATGGAAACCGACTCTACTACCCAAGTAGGTCTTGTAATATGCAAAATTACGACCTGCAGTGGACTCCTTTCTACGGCCTTTAGATACCAAGTTTGGAAGACCCATTTCAATCATTGCATATTATAGTGCTCACCGTACATATTTAAAGGAAACCTTTTTTACTGAAACAATTCCAAGAGAATGCCGTCATACCAATCCATCATATATCTCTAATACAGACATAAAATCATTGCTGAACTTTTTTGACCATTAGCCGAGTAGGGTTTGCTCCCATTTGCCCCTAATTTACGGAAGACGGGAAAGTGGGAAAGCAGGAAAGCGGGAAAGCGGGAAAGCGGGAAAGCGAGAAAGCGGGAAAGCGGGACAGCGGGAATCGAAACACAAATTTACAGTAGTTGCGAAAATACGGGTATAAAATCAGATATCAACTTAACACTAACCCTTACCATAACCCTAACTCTAACCCGAACCATAACGTTCCGTAAATTAGGATTGCTAGTTTCCCGCTCTTCCGTACCTTCTGTAAATTAGTATTTCGAGTACCGCTTTTCTGTTTTCCCGTCTTCCATAAATTAGCTATGCCCATATCATGTTACGCGTGTATTTTTACGCATATTCAAAACTCAGCCTTTACATTATCAAACTGACTATGATAAACAACATATTACATATTCTTTGATACTATCTGATTCACTAACATTCAATATTTAACACTGAAAAACGTTTCTCAGCTTTTTGAAAGAATTTCCACAATTGAAATCGTGATTACTTGAAGTGATAATTATTTGCATAATGTGGAAGACTCACTTTCGATAACGATTAACAGACATCAAATCAACTATTTAATTCTTTTGCAATGAAAACATCAACCTATCCCTGCACACAGTACACAATAGATGATTGATTTATTAAAATATGTCTGATTTTTCGTTATGTATAATGAACATTCCACCTAAACCCTCAACTCCTTTATTGACTTTGATCCTAATTCGAAAAGAATGAATGGTTCTAAACGACGAGAGTTAAGTTCAAGTTATATCATATATGAGTGCTCATGCATCAGAATACTTTATTGTCTTCACGATTGTCAAAGGATTCAAGGGTTTGTTTGGGTTGTCACGTTCGCATCTAAAATGGGCATTTCTCTCTCATTTACAGAATTTGTAGCCTTGTATAAGTACTGTATCTTTGCTACACTGTCAACCAAGAAATATACTTAAGTTATCTCATAATGCCAAATCTGACTCTAATGGAAAGTTACACGAGTTTATCATACCTCTTTGCGTCCTTCTGATGATAAAGCCGCCTGTATTACTGAGCTACTAAGTTGTGCTTCCGTTAAATACCAGGTTTTCTTTAAGACCTCTTGCCTTGATTCTACGGGCGACGCAAACTTAAACATGAAGAACTGAAGCCAAATAGCGCTTAACGCACTTGAGAAATATCGGTAATGAGCTATTTTCTCATTTAAATTCAATTTTATCAATCAAATAATTATCTTAGTAATTATTGAGGAAAATATTAACCAGTTGGTAAGTTCTGGCAAAGATTTGGTCAATTGCTTTTGAATCTACAGAACACCGACTGTACTAAATCTGCCTCATACTCTTCTCTTTTATATCTTAGAGCCACGAATATCCTTACGCACAAACGTGAGAGACTTACGCCACAGAAACAATATTTGAAAGAAGATTTTATTTATAAATAACATAACGTTGTCAGTAATTAACCAAAAAAGATTTCGATAAAATCAATTAACTAAATTCGATCCAATATTTACACGAAAAAAAAATATTTTGCCGAATATTCGTAACAGCAATGCGTATGCTGGCAAAATTATTGCAAACGCATTTACATGCTCTACAGGATCTGCCTTTTACTCATCGAAACTGTCTTCTGAGGTTCCGGAGTCTCTATATTTAGTTTTAACATTTCTGGAAGAAATTCAATGAAAATTCATTTTTACACCATCTTAAATAAATTTTGCATATTTGAAGTTTGATGACTGGAATTGATCTAACTACATATTTCAGAATCAAGTTGAAGGAAACAACATGATATGGTGCAGATGAGGAGGGGTGAAGTACATCTCTTATTATCAAACAAATAATTTCCCACGTAACATTACTCTATCAACTGTAATCTATGGTCGTAGGTATCATATTTACCCTCAGATTCACCGGAAAGCTCTAGCGGGTTTATACATGGACGTATGATGTGCATGTGACCATGCTGGCTTGCGAGCATGCTGAACTTGGATAGCGGAGGAAAGCCGTGACCAAGGTCACGTGAAACCGCTTTCTACCGGCGGGGAGTTCAGCGTCCCCAGTCACTTACTCACGTCAAGGCTCGAGGGTTAACGGTGAATACGGCATATAGTGAACTGAGGTGATCAACAAGCGTGCGATGCATCGTGAAAGTGCTGAATAAATCTGTATATCTCCTCCTTTTAGATCGTTATTCCTCGAAACATGTTATAAATTTCCGAGGTAATTATGAAATATTTCGATCAAACACATCGCTGACGTCAATCTATTGAAACATGGACATAAAAGAACCAGAAATAAAGTTCTATATTTGTATTTGCGTCGATGAAGCACAAGAATTGCTTGTCATTCTAACGTAATAGTAACTCTTCCCTATCACTGATCATTTTTTTTTGATTAATTTTTTGATTAGTGTATCATATTTACCCTCGGATTGACCGGAAAGCCGTAGCGGGCTTATACATGGACGCATTATGCGACCATGCCGGTTTGCAAGCATTCTGAACATGGATAGCGGAGGAAAGCCGTGACCAGGGTCATGTTAAACCGCTCTGTACTGGCAGGGAGTTAGCGTCCCCAGTAACTTACTCACGTCAAGGCTTAAGGGTGAACACGGCATATAGTGAAGTGAGGTGATCAACAAGCGTGCAACATCGTGTAGGTGCTGAATAAATCTGTGCATTTGAAATATTTTTTCCTGTTAGAGGTGTTAAAGCTTTCAACAGCTACGGTTATTTCGGCCACGTAGTGCGTGATGGCGTGTCAGCGCCTAAATAGGAGAAATCTATCAATAGCACAGTGTATATCTGTGGATCTACCGTATTTTCGCGTATATAAGACGCGTCTTATACAACATTTTACTCATCCCGCTCCCTGGGTGCGTCTTATATCTGTGGGCGTGTTATCCAATTAATTTTTTACATGAATGAACGGTACATAGATGGATAGATAGAATCTTTATTTTTCATCATTTTGAGATACAAAAATCGGAAAACAGCGGTCAGTATAGAAAAAAATTTCATGTCACTAAAACCAACTGAATGGTTTATGACATTGCAAGACGCAATGTAGTGACAACCATGAATATTGATTACAAAAAAATATGAAAAAAAAAGATTATTTAGATAAAGTAAGAAGTGTGCAAGAAGAGTAGGCGAATAAAACCCCGCGTCGGGGAGAAAAGAAATCCCACGCACAATTTCGGTAAAATGTGTGATATTGACACAACCAAAAATGATGAATTAAATTTCTCACCAGAGCGATTATTACATGTGGTATGTACTTACGAAGTGTGTTATATGCAGTCAATATAGGGTTTGCTCAGTTCTGCACATTGCGAGACCGTGTGCGTCGTATATTCATGGGCGTCTTATATAAAATATTTTTACACAAATCGCCAAAACTCGCGTCTTATAATTGAGTGCGTCTTATATACGTGAAAACACGGTATGTGTTAAGGCCGCGGTTTACTTCCATGTGAGCCAAGCCCGGGCACTTATCTAATTGATCGGCCACTGCAGACTAATTCCCCTTTCACACTACGGTAGTTATACGGTAGAATTGCCGAAGAATTGCCTATTTACAAAGTGATACTACGCAATTGCTGATTTGCAAATAACCACGACAGTAGTTCTACTTTGCAAATCAGCATTTGAGTAGTTTTACTTTGTGAATAACCAATTCTTCGCCAATCCTACCGTAGATCTACAGTAGTGTGAAAGGGGTATGACTTGAACGATATAATGGACAGTTTAAGTTGGTTCCGCTTTCTTAATGGACGAGATTCGAAAGTCCGATTCGAATTGTAAAATCCGGTATTCTATTCGAATCAGTCATAATTCGAAAATTGGAAAACCTCGTAATATAAAAAGTCTGACTTATGTCCCTTTCACACTACAGTAGTCCTACCGGTAGTACCACCGAATTGCTTAATTGCAAAGTAGTCCTTCGGTAGAT
>JAUELA010122349.1:0-16054 GCA_031471845.1 Boltenia villosa | reverse complement strand
GGCAGCATACTGCTGTAGATACGCAAAGTAAAAAACGATGACACTGGCATGACAATGTTATGGGAAAAGATCTGATTATGCGCATATATTATCATGTTGTTTCAATTTATGGAAATCACTTAATTAATAAAGTCATTCGGAGCTCCGGCAGTGATTTGTTTAGAAAAAAAGCACTGGATAAAACAAATGTTTATTTATTTATATATGGTTGTCAGTTGTCACTACATCGCATCTTGCAATGTAATAAACCATTCCGTTGGTTTTAGCGACATGCCATATTTTTCTATACTGAAGTGTGCTAGAAGAGTAGACAGATAAAACCCTGCGTCGGGGAGAAAAGAAATCCCACTCACAATTTCGGGGGACCGCATTCAATAGTAGAAAGGGAGGAGATTCCAGCAAGGGGAGAATACATCATAACATGCTCTAGTAGTTCAGTGATCAGCATGTCAAAATTTCATAACCGATGGGCTGTAAATCCTGCAGCCCCTAAATCAGGGGTTCCCAAACAGGGGTGCACGCACCCCATGGGGGTGCGAGAGAGAGAGTTAACATTTCTTTTTTTTATTAAATATTTGATAGTATTACAATACTTATTCTTGCAATCAGCCGTTATAAGTATTTTTCTTTCTTTCCTCAGATTTAATTCTCAAATTTGATCAAATTAATCCTTCATCATGTCAAAAAAAGGAAATGGAATGATGACGATGTGCGTTTTGGTTTCACTTGCACAGGAAAAAAAACAAGTGCATGCAATGCTCTGTGATGTGTTTTCCGAACCGTTGCTGCAGGCCATGATGTTGAATCGTTGAAAACTAAGAGCCCGCTTTGATTGCCGAGCAACCCTTCCAAAATTAGATTTTGTATCTGTTGACAAATCACTGCTGATGGCTTCATTCCAAGTGGCATATAAAGTAGCCAAGTCCAAGAAGCTCCTATCAATCCATGTTTTTTATTTTTGCTTACATATTTAAAAAATATATAAAAATCCACCTTCTTCATCCTACTTTTGAAGGGGTGCGCGGGCATATTAGGTTGGGAACCCCTGCCCTAAATAAACGAGTCTCTCGTTTTACTAAAACATTCAATATACCCATTATGCCGACATAATAGTTTAAACTGCATGAATTAAAATCAACAGTGATTTTACAATAAAGTTAGTTAAATATATATTTCCATATGCAGCCCCTCCATTTTATTATGGCACGAGCCGTCACTGTTTATGGTAACACTTAGAATTATTTTACTATTTAAATTGATTGTAGCAAGGGCGGATGTAAAATTTGTGTGGGTCTGAGTGCGGCCCGCTCGAAGGTTTTGTGCGGCCCAATTGATCACTCAATTTTGTAAGAGCATACTGTGTACTTGGCATTACGGCAGCAACATAAGCAAAGATATTGCGTTCATAATAGTCTTTAATTTATAATTAAACTATTACTGCATTGTCAATGTAAATTTCATTACCAATGTAGCGTGGTCGTTTCAATTGTAATAATTTATATATTTGTAATTTGGTTTGAACTCAATTAGATGTGCAATAAATTGTCTGATTTTGTTGAGTTGTGCGGCTCACATCAAATAGTGATGCATTTTTTTGGCCAAATAAGGGGTTTGGGTTGGACATGGCTGGTTTAGAGGGATGGCATTAAATGCAGAGCAAAACCCAATCTATGTCACTTTCACACTACAGTAGGTCTGCGATAGAATTGCCGAAGAATTTTGCCGACTTCTCACATTGATTCGTCTATTGGCCCTTTCGAACAGCGGTAGATCTATGGTAGAATTGACGAAGAATTGCCTATTTACAAAGTAAAACTACCCAAATGCTTATTTGTGAATAAGCACGACGGTAGTTCTACTTTGCAAATCAGCACTTGCGTAGTTTTACTTTGTAAATAAGCAATTCTTCGTCAATTCTACTGTAGCTCTACCGTGGTGTGAAAGGGGCATCAATGCGTGTATCACGTTTCACGTTTCGCTTCAACTATCAACTTGACATCGATGTTATTTCCATACCATTGTTAATTTATTTCAAATTTTCTGAAAGGTATTCAGACATTTCGCCAACGGACATTTCGCCAACATTCAAATAATTATATCTAATGGCTGGGGTTAGGGTTAGGGATATATAATAAAAAAGATTTTTTTAATGTTGGAAATATATCCGTTGGCTAAATGTCCAAGATTCTTTCTAAACATCAAAAAGTCAAAAGTCACTTGTTTACAAATGGACCTGAATCCATTGCTAGAAATTAGGTGTATTCAACTCAGCACTCCCCTTAACTCCCTCTCTATCTATATGTATCGTGTAGGGGCCAAAACAAAAATTCTACGCCATGATAAAATTCCTCTAAAAGGTCCAGAGTCCCTCCACATAATGACTGGTTGCATGTCCGAGTGAAAATTTGCCATATATGTTATGATGTTCCGAGACTACTCACGTTCGCAAACTGTTTCCTTCTGGCTTGACCATTCCGTGTGTCCGAACTCCCCTTTTCCACATGTTGTGTACAAAGGACCAACTCGTTTGTAATGAGCATCGCATCCATATTCACACTGAGAACCGAAGTAGTCGCCATCGTTGCACACGATGAAACCGTTATATGGCGCTGTTGGTTTACCAGAGCAACGTTTTCCTGTTCATAATTCAAAAGTGATATTTTGTTTTGTTTAACGATTTTTTTCTGGTATTTTCGCGGCTAATTGTGTCTGTTTTTAGAAGAGGAAATATTTCCATTTCAAAAACATGGTTTGACTGAACTCCGGACTTGTGTTCGTTGACTTTCAACAAATGAAGTGATATCATGGCAACTTCCCTCGATTAATGCTTCTCGAAATTTACCTAGATTAAGTCAGCACTGGGCTAGAGTCAGAGCTAGTCTTGAATCATTTCATGCAGACATTCAGGGGCAAATGTCCGGGTTGATGTCATAGATCAGGGGTGGCCAACAAGTCGATCGCGGAACGTTTTCTTGTCGATCTCACCACCGAACTTAATAAATTCATTATTGACTCGACCGTATATATAATATCATAGCGTTGGCGATTTCGAGTGAACGTTGGTTTACATTAGAAGCGGGACGGAATTACGATTACGAAAAGTTGGATAAAAGTCATTTTATTGAAAATACAGTCAATCGTAAGTTCTTCAATTTTCAAATTTTGTTTCGTTAGGCTCGAGCGAAAGTTCGCTACCACGATTAGCAGAGTCATTTTAATCATAGTCGATCGCTAGAGTATAGGAAATTTCAAAGTCGATCGCAATCAGAGACTAGTTGGCCACCCATGTCTCTTGGTAATGTTACTCCCCTCATTACGATTTTTCACTTTAGATTTTCAACTGAATGCGTTTACTTTTCTCCCCAATATCAGCTACATTGGATCAAGTCATCATCTCCCTACAATGCGCCCAATAGTATGATATTCGGCAACTTACGTTTACAAATTGGCGACTGCATGTCCCATGTTGGCTTCCCTTGTCCAATCTTCTTCTTCGATGCCTCACATGTAGTGTACAAACCTCCGACTCTTTTATATCCTTCATCGCAAGAGAACGCGCAGACGGATCCATAGAACTTGCGATCGGAACAGACCATGTCACCGTTGATTGGTTCTTCTGGCATGCGCGCGCATTCTTTACCTGTAAATTAGGACATTTGGAATATTGAAAATATGAGAATGAATTTATTATGTTTTAGTCTTTTCTGAGTGGTGCTAATTAGAGTCTCTAGCTTTTTATTGATACAAGCACACTGATTTTATATTAAAAATACCTATGCGCTGAAGGCGCGGGAAAATATTAATATTTTGCTAAATGTATCACGTAACGTATAAATCTTCTGTATAAATGAATTAGGTTTTTAAATGTGTTTGCCCCTCCCTCATTTATCTGTCGTTTCAATCGTTTTTAAATCAAATTTGAAAGAAAACAAATTCACTTACGGATACATGTTGGTGCTCTATTGTCCCATTGTGGTTGTCCTGTGACGTCATCATCGATGCATGTTATGTATTGGATTCCAACTATGTCGTAATAATGACCACATTCAAAACTACAAACGGAGCCCATGAACTTCTTGTCGGTGCATGTCATGAATCCGTTAGTGGGCGCTCGTGGTGCGTATGTGCATTCCATTTCTGAAAAATTGTTGAAAGTCGTCATAAAAGTTGAAGGTCGTCGTAAAATGTTATATTTCATAATGAGAATGTTGGTAATAGGAAACGTCAAAAGAAATAGGTTCTTAAATGGACATTTACCGTAGAATAGACCTTTAGTTTCGCGTTTCACAATACAATAACAATTGGTTGAGTATCTTCAATCATTTATTGCTTATCGGGTTTGGACAAGATTTATTACGTAATAAAAACTAAGGATAGTCTCAATGCAGTCTTATATTCTATGGTTGATCAATTACCGATGACTATATACCCATCCTCGGTCTTATTGTAGTATCACACACTCACTTTCACAAGTCGGCGTGACATTGTCCCAGACAAGTTCTTCACTGTCATAATCTTCCATGCATGTCGAGTACTGATATCCAGCTCTATAATGACCGAGATCACACGAGAACTCACAAACAGATCCGAGGAATTCCTGGTCCGTACACTTGATGTCGCCATTTGTTGGGGCATTCGGTCTGTTACTGCATTGCTTGCCTGGAGAATAGAATTTGAAATGTGATGAATATTGTTGGGTTGGGTGATATAAATCCCAGGAGCAGGTGGAACTGCGAAGGGGTTGATGAGAACAAGAACGCTCAACTTAAACTGAGTAATTTAAATAGTTAATCATGTGTTAAATCAGGGATTAGCAAACTTTTTTCTCAGCGGGCCGCATTCAACAAAAACTATATTTAATAAATGTTATTTCCACACAAAAACTCAATTATTATTCATGCAAATGAGTTAGCGTTTGCAACATGGCTGCGTAATCTCATTGCAGTTTCGTTAAACACGTTTTTTGTGTGAAAATGTCTGGACCACACAAATTGACATCGCCTTGCGAGGAAGCTCGCGGGCCGTAGTTTGCCCATCCCTGTGTTATATTCAAGAAAGGTAGAGGATGTTTCTAATCTTCAAATAATGAGACAGAAAACTCAGAACTAATGTTTATCATGAGAACAACAATTAATTATTGATTCTAATGTAAATAGTACTTGAAGGTCCAACAAGTTTGAAATTCTTGACGTCATTTATTTTACATCTAAACCAGAATATTTTTGAGGCAATAAGTTTGTGTGTATTGATTAACAAAATTATTTTATTGAACATAATGTTCGCTTATAACCGTGCATGAGAACTAATTTGGCGGATGCATTCTTCAGAACAGGACAACAATCCCCAGGATTTCACATATTTTTCATATTTTTTTTTACAAAATTTCAAATGTAAACTGTGGCCTATGTACTATTGTACGAACTTAACCAAGGTGTTTAAAAACAGTCGGTCTCCAATCTCGTATTTTTGTGATCAATGTTTTCACTACTTCATGCAAACCATAAATATTCAGAAATCTTGCTTTAAGTCTAGAATAGTTCTGATGAAACGAACAGTGGCGACTCGTGCCATAATAAAATGGGGACTGCAAAACCATGATTTTCGATAGGTTTACTAATTGATGACAAATCGACTTTTAATGCTTAATTCAGTTACAAATCGTTCTTATGACCAACCCATAACTCTTACGTTTTTAAAAGATATGAAATGCTGCTGCTCCGCAGCCCTAATGGTCGAGCCGCCACTGAAAACGAATGCTCCACCGAGGAATATTTCGTCAATATATTTAGTGCAGGAAATGATTAACAACTTACGTTTGCAAACTGGGGCATCATTATTCCAATCTGGCTTCTTGCCTTTGTGGTGCATGCAGGTTGTTTTCATAGCACCAACTCTGTCAAAACCTTCCTTGCATCCGAACTTGCAAACCGACCCGAGGAAGACTTCATCACTGCATTTCATGTCCCCATTGGACGGAGTTTCAGGGGCGGAGTCGCATCGTTTTCCTATGAAAAGTAGTGAAAAAATGTCTCGTTCATTTCGGTTGATGTATCCGTTGGTCATCTTTTCGACCAGTGGTTTTATCTTGCCCATAGCAACGAGCAATGAAGCGTGAAATAATATTAAAAAAAGTTGCAGAATAGGTGCCAAAATTTTAAAATATCTTTTCCTAGCCCCAACCCTGTTCCCTAACCGAGAAGCATTGATCCGTTACATGACGTAGGAGTTACCGACGCAGTGTGTATAGGAACGAGCCACTACAATTGAAGTCATTGAATCTTTCGCGAAGAGATTGTCCTCATTCTATAGGTCTGTACGTGTATTTTTACACGATTTTGTAGTTATTTTCACTCCCTCCCTTTGGAAATTCCTTCGAATATATATCTACCCTTTGTCCCCAAACCAACCGAGAACAAACTCACGTTCGCAAGTAGGTTCATCCTCGGTCCAGTTGGGAGTAGAATCTCCATAACTGTATCCAGATGAGCACAAGGTCTCAGTCGATCCAACCAAGTCATGTCCTTCAGCACAAACAAACTCGCAAACTGATTTGATGAATTTTCTGTCGCTGCATTGCATAGCGCCGTTCACTGGGACGCTTGGCATCTTGCTGCATTCACGTCCTGTGTAACATGAGTGGACTTGTTAAAATGGTCGATTATTGAAAGTTGGGTGAAAGTTTGGAAAGAAACCATTGCAATTAGATTCGAATAAGCGGAATGATGACAGGAACAAGAGCGTTTAAGCAATGTAACGTTTGAGCGAAATATCTTCTATAGCAGTGGTGGGGCCTTTTAGTACTTTTTAGTTGGCCACTCAATACTCTGCAACATATGTGTTGTATAGTGGATGTTTCAGATGTCGCCAGCACATTACATAAGAAGCATGAGAAAACTTCACAACATTTAACTACAAATCAATGGAACCAATTTCACAAATCACACTGACTCATATGTGCAGTAAATTTATGAATAAATAAATAGTATAACAAGCTATAGCATGTTGCAAATAATACTGTAGTTGTTAGGTTTCGAGTATAATGAGAATTCAATGATTATATAGAGATGTGGTTTTGGGCTCTATGAAAAGAGTTTGCCGATCACTGTTCTATATCAAGGGTTCACAACCTTTTTCAGCCACCAATTGATCACCCTATATGTCCACACACCCACTTTTCTTGACTATTAAAATCTTAATCACCACTAGGTGACAGTATGAGTTTAACATATATCAATAGGTCAGTTTTACTATATATATCGATAACCGGGAGAGTTTTGTGCGCACAGATTAATTAGACGACCCATCCCACAAGTTCATCTCGAAATCTTACAAGAGTTGGTTCGATGTAAATTTGCAAACTTATTTCAACTGCTATATTATGAAATTATCGCCCTGTTTGGCAAAGTATTCTATTGATTTTGACATCTCAGTTGTCGAATTTTAACCAAATACGGATGCTGTGATTTGCTCATATTCTGAGAGTTTAGAACAGGGGTTCTTAATCTTTTAATGATTCCAGACCCTCAGTGGATTACCCAATATGGTCCCATACACCCTTCACTTGGATGTAATCATCATCACCAGTCCTATTAGTTTGCATTATGACTTCCAAAGATGTCAATAGCTTGAATTTACTTTAGATATGAATAGCTATTTGGAATAACAGTGCTAATTAATAATCAATCTAAAAATCTACCCAAGTATACATTATTAGGTTATAAACTATAGCAGTTGGTTCCCATATCCCGATGGGATGTGGATACTCCTGTTAAGAACCCCTGGTTCAGATTTTCTCATAAATGATGGATACTTTTCCTTTTCCTTCGCTATAGCACCATTTGAATGTTTGATATTTAATCAGCCTCGCGCCCCATGCTTGCTAACATATAACACTTACGCTTGCAAGCTGGTACATTATTGTCCCATTTCTTGTCCTCTGTGCAAGTGGAGTATTGTGGCCCAGATCGCTCGAAATCCTCCAAACAGAAAAACTCGCAAATGGAGTCAACGAATTGCTCATCAGTGCAGGTTTTGTATCCGTGAGTTGGCGCTCGTAGTTCAGTAGTACACTCAATTCCTGTTTATATATGAAAGGGCGGTAGTAAGTAGTAATATGCGGTGGTAAACTCGATGACCGTATGGTCCATATGACCATAGTTCTTATCGAGTTGTAATCGCTACCGCCTCACACACACATGCACGTACATCCACGAAATAGTGTATATATGAAAGAGTGTGTAACGTCACAAACGCGAGATTGATCGTAACAACAAAGTACCCAGGATCCAGAAGGGTGCACTGCTCAGATAAGATTTTTTGACCTTTGTCATAAGTAGCCACGCTAGATAGACTTCTTGTATTATCCAATTACATATATATTGTGTGTGTCGACTTTTTTCGCTTTTTTTCATTATTGAAGAAAATGTATACATTGTAATGCAAGTGTATAACAATCTTAAGCAATTTATATATTTAAATTATATGAAAGGGAATCTTTAAATATTTGGAATATATGTATTGCTGAGAAAGATTAAATACGACTTCATTGTTTGAGGTCCATATGTTAAATGCAGGACACATAGAACTCTATATATTGATTTACAAGTGTTTGTTCTTACGTTTGCAACTCGGTGCCTCTCCGCTCCAGTTAATGTTCGTTCCCTTCTGTGCACATTCGATCGCTTCCTTTCCAACTATTTCAAATCCTCTGTTGCATCCGAACGAACAAATTGATCCGATCATTCTCGCATTTGTGCACTGAACGAAGCCATTGCTTGGTTTTTGAGGAAGATTTTTGCATTCTTGAGCTGTAAATGTATGTGTAAAGTCATTGTTACAATCTTGCAATGATATAAACTATCCAGTTGGTTTAGTACCATGCCTTATTTTCTATACTGACCACTGTTTTAAAATATTTGATTTATAATGATGGAAAATAAATATTATGTCTGTCTATGTCAACTCTACTTCCGTGGATTGAGGCTATCATCAACATTTCGTCATTCAAAGAAAACATTTTCAATCAGTCTTATGTCACTGAGATTATTCAAATAGATCCGTAAAATTTCACTGGAGTTTCCACGTATGAAAGCTCATAAAAATATCGATTCCAGAGCAACGTCTGAAAGTACAGCGTAGAAATCCCATGGAACTCCTTCAATTCTCCACCGACAATATGCTTAAATAGATGGGTTTAAACCAGGGATGCGCAACATTTTCGCTATTGCCGGCGCATTACAGACTTTATTTTTAGTAACGGCCGCCAGTGTAATCAAACAATGGTGGCCATTTTAAGTTGTAAATTGCAAGTATTTTGTATCCTCTTTCAAATGAATCTAGACTGAAGCTTTATGTAGAGTAATAAATAAGATAATAGTTGTGCAGTTTGGAAAAATTGAATAAGTTGAATTATGATTACCTAACTTAATGTACATGTGCACGGCCGCATATGTTATTATCTGCGGCCGCAAGTTGTGCACCCCGGTTTAAAGCTAAGAGGTAGAATTTCAATGCAATTGGTTATCTACTTTGTGGAAAGCTTTCAGTCATTTTCTACCAAATAGTTTCAATGCAAAAACATCGAATACTTACGTTCACATCTTTGTCCATTTGTATCCCATCGACCAGCTGATTGCTTGTTGGTGTCTTCTTCACAAATAGATTTCTTTGGTCCGACAAGTTTGAAGCCTTTGTTGCAAGTGAAGCTGTTGAAACAAGAGGACGGAATTTCAAACTTTCGATGTTGTTATTGTTTAGAGTGTTGAAGCCTTCAACTGCTAAGGTCGTTTAGTCCAGCGCTTCTCAACCGGTGGGCCGCGAAGCTATTTCAGGTGGGCCGCGAAGCAGGCCAAAATGTTACAGTGCAAAAAGCAAATACCTTTATCAACGCGTGTTGAGTATCATTGAGTAGGAAAGTGAATCGAATGTGTTGTTAATATTTTATTTCTTTCTAACAAATATATTTTAATTTTTTTCATTGTCAATTAGCCACAGTATCTTATAGGGGCCTCCAAAAATTGTCAGTAAAAGTGTGCGGCGAGTTGAAAAAGGTTGAAAAGCACTGGTCTAATCTATGTATTGTGTGAATGAACCAGAGAAATGTTGCCCAAAGGCACCGCACTAACATAAGAAAATGTATCTCTTGGTACCGCCGTGCATGTTCGTGTACGTGTAATTAAAGTAATAACTTCATTACGATTCAGTATTCTCAGATATGGACTACTAAACTCTTCTGTTTTTGAGCTTTAATTCTAAGTATTTTTGAAAAACAGAATAATGAAACGTGGTTTTGCAACGTTTTCAAGAAGCATTTTCAAGAATTTCGTTGAGATTATGATTAAGTTGGACCTTTCTATCATAATATATGATCGCCGTGTTTTACGCATGATATTAGACACAAAATAAAACAAATTTCGTTAGAATTGATCCGTTTTTTTGTGGCGGATCGTCACTGCTAAACATATAGTAACATAAACGAAAATAACTGTATTGCTGGTCACATGACGTAATTTAGAGGGTCACATTGAGCTTCCAAGATTTATTGGTTTAACTAAAATGGAAGCAGCTTCAATTTAAGACGCAGAGTCTTGCAATAAGGTTTCGTGAAAATATTTTTTTCGTTTATATTCAAATAATCGTCACCTGCATGAACTGCCAAGGAAAGCGAACTTGTTGCATTTGTAGGATCCATTCTCGATGTTGGGCAGAGCTGGGCACGTGATTGGTTGACAAGTGGGCGGGGATGAAGACCATCTCATTGTTTTCACTGAGTTTTCTAAATTGGAAATTTTTTAACAGTATTGCCACGAATACATTCATATGTTTAGTTGAATTACAGCCAAGCCTTGGCACAAAATATATTCTAAATTCCCATTTGATTTATGTATTATATATTGCAATTATAGCAGTAGATAGCCTATTGCAGGGGTGGCCAACCCGCGGCTCGCGAGCCGCATGCGGCTCTTTGCCTGGTTTTATGCGGCTCTTAAGGCGCGTGTACACTGCAATAAAGTAATTTACATGCGCCGCGCTCAGTACCTATGAAGTCTCTATTAGATTACTCATGCACGTCGAATGTCTGTGCGTCTGTGTTTTCTACCCTGAAACATGTGAATGAATTGCTTCGATTGACAACAACAGAATACAAGCCAGATTTAGAGAGGATTGTTCAAGACAAGGATGCCAAAAGTTTCACTAAGTAACATGCAAAACAATAAATGGCTTGTAAATTTCTGTCATTTTCATGTTGGTGTGTAACATTACAATAAATCTAGCTGAGCAAAGGTATGTGTGTGTGAGGGTGATATTCATGTGTGCACATATGTATGATGTGGCTCTTTGCGGTTAACACAATAAAAAAAATGAGGCTCTTGATCTCTAACTGGTTGGCCACCCCTGGCCTATTGGAAGTAACATTTTGAGGAATAAATATCGAAAATATTATGAATCTATGGAGATAATATGATATGAGTAATGAACCACGATTAAACTAAGTTCAAAATAATTAAGTTCAAATATAACATTTAAAAATATGGGAAGGAAGCAATACAGTCCCTCTTTAATTCACTCTATCAATACTCCCGATGTCGCAACGGGAAGTAATTTTTCGAGAAATGAATAAATTTCGAAGATAATATAAATTACCTTGCATAACAAAGTTAAAAAAATTACAGAACATTTATTGAAAGTATGGCAAGAGTGCATTACTGTCCATTTCCTATTAATTTATCTTTGTAACACTGGAAGGATGGAGAAGTGTTGTTTAGTACAGCGCGTCTCAACCGGTAGGCCGCGAAGCTATTTCAGGTGGGTCGCCATGCAGGTCAAAAAGTAAAAGTACAAAAAGCGAATACTTTTATCAACGCGTGTTGAGTATTATTGAGTAGCATTTTAACAGTAAATTGAATGTGTTATTAATATTTAATTTATTTCTCACAAATATATTTTAATTTTTTCCATGGTCATTTTGCCAAAATATGTTATAGTGGGTCTCCGAAAAAAATGTCAGTAAAACGCGAGTTGAAAAGGGTTGAGAAGCACTGGTTTAGTGGACATTTCTCCCCTTCTATCCATTTCCATATCATTGATTAACTAGTTGTATTTAGATCTTGTATCAAGTGTTCTCACCACATGTTGATCTGCTCTTTCCACTCAAGTAATATCCTCGTTCACATTCAAAATCGCATCGACTTCCAACGTTGCTTCCGTTCGAACATCCCACGTGACCATGCTTAGGAGAAGACAACTCAGGGAAGCAGTTCTGTGGCTCTGTTTCAATATGACGAATTGGATTTAGCATTAATGAAGAATATAAACCGTATCTGTCGGTGAATGAGACGCACAACAATGATTTGCCCATATAAGCAGTTTGAACAGTCAAATTATTTCGAAAATAATACCTGACACATAGTCTTGTTCGTGTACAATTAAAATGTATCTTCTAGCACAGTGGTTTTCAACCAGGGGGGAAATTCATGTTTTATGAAAATATAAACCGTATTTGTCAGTGAATGAGACGCACAACAATGATCGTTTGCGCAAGTGGGAAGTTGGTGCAGTCAAATTGTTTTCGAAAATAATACCAGACACAAGACTGTCTTGCTTACATTTCATTCTATTTTTAAAATTATGATTGAATTTCATTTAGGCCAAAGTTAACTTAATTAATTTGTTATAAAATGCAATATCACCACGAGTTAATCTCATTCCAGGTAAACATCAAGTTTATGAATTAAAAGAAGGCAATAACATTTCTTATGAGGGCTGTAACTTCCTTCGTATATTCTCCAGCGTTGGTGTTGCGTTAAAGTCAATGCAATTGTACAATAGTCATAAAACATATGCCAATTCCAATCAAGTTTAACAGGATTTAAATATAAGAATTAATTTCAATTGGAAACAGATGAAAACTGTAAAATTATATTGTCAGGGTGTGTCATTATAAAGGCTGGAATACATGTACGCGTAAACGCACGCGTTTTTTGGTTTGTTTCATTACAACCGCGCGTAATTCGATTCCATACGTATCCGCGCGGTTGTAATGAAACAAACTAAAAAACGCGTGCGTTTACCACGTACATGTATTCCAGCCTTGAGAGTGCATTGCAGTCTTCTTGCTGCACAATTGAAAGTTATCATTCAATGCTTTGTTTAAACAAGCTAGATGTTGTGAAAGCGAAATCCTACAAAATATAACTTTTAATATTGTACGAACAAGACTATGACTGATATAATTTTCGAATTTACAACTCCACCTTTCATATCCATGCAATCGATTGTTCCGTAGTTGCAGTTATCACTTTGGCAACAGCATCGACACACAGAGTTAGGAAACTTAGGATTACATTGAACTTCATTCCAAGCCCGCTTGTCGTTCTGAAAAAGAAGTTTAGTTTTGATACCAATTACTTGTCTATTGGCATGAGGCTGAATGAGTACATCTGTGTACTTTAGTGTTTACATTTCTAATCAAGTCAAGCTGTATAGCAGGGTTGACAACTAGTCTATAGTTGCGATTGACTTTGAAATTTCTTAAAAGCTTGCAATCGACTTCCATGGATATTACTGAAAAATTACTTATTAAAAAATGTGATCGTATGCTGACAGTAATTTGTGATGTCCCACTAGTTGCTACCAAACACAATTTCAGCCGAAGCGAGTCGGAAGCTGTTCAACTGAACTGTTTTAAACGCTACTTGAACTGTGACCCTTTGTCTTCGCCGAAAAACAATTGCTGTAACGTCACAGTAATGGAATATAAGACTTTATAATTGCAGGTTAGACGGTGCGATCGACCAGAAAAATTTGTAGCGATCGACTTGTTGGCCACCTCTGCCGTAGAGTATTGCACGTCTTTCCTTTTTGAAGCAGTATTTTTGTTTATGAGATACCATGTTACGTCATGCAGAGGAGGTAGTTGCGAAATATAATCATCAAGAACAGACAAATGTGATCGAAATAACTGAAGCTAAAACTATTATTCCTAGCCAATTGTTCTAATTGTGTGACTTGAGAAACTAACATCCGAGTTGAATAAAATGTCTCACGAAGGCTATGCGTACCATCAGGCGTTTATCCTGAATACAGTGAGGGGTTTGCGCACATATTAGTTAATCTGAGAACTTTTCAACACAATAGTGGGGATTGGCAAGCCAGCATAGTCGCATCATGCGTCGTGTATTAGCAAATTGAGGCTTTCAAGTGAATCGAGGGTAAATATGACATAATTTGATTAGTAGGAAAATATAAAGAAAGATCGATTGTTAGCAGCAAATAATGCGAAATATTCAGGCCGATTACATTAAAGTTAAGTGATCACGTGCACGGTGCATCGTGTAGGTGAGGGGCCGGACGCCCGCGAACTTCCTCGCAAGGCCATTTCAACTTGTGTGGTCCAGACATTTTCGCACATCATACACAAGTCGCGGCTTATAAATATTTCTTACCATTTTTTGTACGACTTATTTTCGAGGCCTCTTTCGTTGTGAAACAAATAATACATTTGCATAAATAATAATTGCGTTTTTGCTGAACGCGTCCCGCGAGAGAAAAAAAATGTTTGCCCACCCCTGGTGGAGGTGCTGTAGTACTGAATAAATCTGTGCAGGTGAAGCCGAGATTCGTGCCCTGAATCTCTAGATGGCCAGTCGACGGCTTCACGCGTTCGGCCAACAGACAGCCCTACAAGGCCTAATACCGAGCAAAGTATGTTTAACAGACAAATTCATATTAAACTTACCTGGTTCTGTACATTATCACAAGCTGGTGATTGCTTGCAGAATTTGAATACTTTAATATGAGAAGAGAGTTGCCATCCTCCATTGTGACGTACTTCGATGCCGCACGTGTTCTGTAGGAAGAGGAATTTAGAATTAGAACAACAGTTGAAGCGAATAAAAAAATCAATATTTTTAAAACGTTAGAATAAATGAATTAAATATACTAATGAAGAAATTTTAACTATATGGGAGAGATTAAATTGCTGCCGTTGTAATGGGTTATTTAAGTGGTTGAAAACACAATTGATTATGGTTCGTCTGAGGAGCTAGATATAATAATCTAGCAAAACTAACGAAATAAAACTTTTAATTGTGTACGAACAAGACTATTGCCCCTTTCACTCTACGTTAGATCTAGGATAGTATTGAAGAATAATTGCCTATTTACAAAGTAAAACTGCGCAAATGCTGATTTGCAAAGTAGAACTACCGTCGTGCTTGTTTACAAATCAGCAATTGCGTAGTTTTACTTAAATAGGCAATTTTACCTTAGATCTACCGTAATGTGAAAGGGGCATATGTCTGATATTATATTTGCATTCTATAATTCTTGTTTGAGCATCGACATTGTTGCTCACTCCACATACGGATCCCTAACTAAAGGGTAGAGTAGGGAAAGGATTACTACACGATATTTCACAAGGTTTTAAGCTTGATATGCCAAGAGTTGTTTAATTGTCGTGCAGCAAACTATTTATCAAACAAGAATTATAATTTAGAAAATAATATAACACATGGTCTTGTTTGTACACAGCTAAAATAGTTTTATTTCATAAGCTTTCGCTAGATTATAACATCTAGCATCTAAGCTTTACTTGGCAAATAAACGAACTGCGCAGCGTTCCTAGAGCGCATTGAAAGGTAAATACAGCGCGAGTTCGAATGGTGTAGTGATTTACAACAACAAATATCGTAAAATCAACTTCACTGCGCAATTATACCGTAATAAACGTTTAATGCGTATTTATCGCGCAGATACAGATTTAGAAAGCATAAGAATGAAACATCGGAAATGTTTCATAAAAATTAAACAGTCTTTTATTTTAGATATTCAAGAATCTTCAACTTCTTAAATATTTAATTACTGAACTGGATTTTTATGTATGATGCTGTGGTAAAAATGATTAATTGGTTAATTTTGCATAATTACCAGTGCATGTGATATATAAAGGTTTTACAATACATTCACCTAAATATATGAAATGCATCTAAAATTAGACATCGTTACAGGCATGTTTGTTTTAAGCCCCTTTCACACCAAGGTAGAATTGACGAAG
>JAUELA010122238.1:0-16060 GCA_031471845.1 Boltenia villosa | reverse complement strand
ACAAGCTCTGGGGTGAAAGTTGAAATATGAACACGAAATAATTTAAATATTCAGCTGTGAAGGTGGTTATCACCACAACTTCACTTTTATATTATATGCCGTGTTCACCATAATCCTTGATGTGAGTAAGTAACTGGGGACACTGAACTTCTTGCCGGTACAGGGCAGTTTCATGTGACCTTGGTTATGGCTTTCCTCCATCAAGTTCAGCATTCTCGCAAGTCGGCATGGTTGCATCATGCGTCATGTTTTTTTTTGATTGATGTATCATATTTACCTTCGGATTCACCGGAAACCCGTGGCGAGCTTATACATGGACGCATGATGCGACCATACCGGCTTGCGAGCATGCTGAACTTGGATGGTGGAGGAAAGCCGTGACCAAGGCCACGTTAAACCGCTCTGTACCGGCGAGGAGTTCAGCGTCCCCAGTCACTTACTCACGTCAAGGCTCAAGGGTGAACATGGCCCGATACTGCTTTCCGGTGAATGGAGAGTAAAATATGATGAATTATTTGACAAAAAAAGTCAGTTTGGTGTGAAATTCCTCACATTGCTTTGAGAGCATTTAACTTTCTCCTAATTTCATTTTAATTAGAAAGTCTTTTCCACATTTTGTTGCCCAATTTACTAATTGTCTTCTACATACGATAGATAATCTCATATGAATGCTTCATTATCATCAGATATTCCATCTCATCTGGATCTTATACTCAACCTTCTGCTGTCGAGATTGCCATCAGTGCTCCGAGAATGTTGAGTGTGGGCAGTGTGTTCATCGTACAGTTGAATGATAATGCAGGTAACAACTTTTGTTTGTAATGTCATAATCTAATAATACTCTGTTAGTTTTGATCCTGACTGTTCGTCCTCTATTCCTCCAACTAGTTGTGGATCCGTATGTAGTTGGGAAACAAGGATGCTCAAACAAGAAAGTTTGGAAATTATTCAAGATGTATTTGGTTTTGCTGAATTATATTATCTACATCGGGGGTTCCCAACCTTTCTTATGCTCCACACCCCTAAAAAATCGAATATGCCCTTAGCACCCCTACAAAAGTAACAATTTTTTAGGATAAAGAAGGTGAATAATTTTAAATATAATACAAAAAATCAAAATGTTAACTCTCTCTCGCACCACCTGAAATGCTTTTTTCGCACCCCTAGTGGGTGCGTGCACCCCTGGTTGAGAACCCCTGATCTAGATGTATCATATTAACTAAAAGGAATTCCTTCAATTTAATTCCTCTGCTGATATTTCAAATGTGTGTCACTTGCTTCAAAAGAAAGGCATAATGTAACTGCTAAGCTTGCTTCTTTGAGCTAAATCAATAACCAATTTCACATTGAAATTTTATATCTCCATTGTCATCTAATGCAGGATGATTTTTGTGGCCACCATTATTAATCCTCTGCTGCCATTTTGGTATTTAGTTGAATACATTTCTCACACCATAAAGTAAAACACACATATATATATATAACACAGGAAACAATACTTCTAGCAACATCATGTCCTATCTCGTTAGTCATTAATAGCCTCATTGAACTCGCACACCTATCGATGAAGTCATCGATCTCAGTCAGAACTGACAACGGAAATGCAAGAAGAATATTCTAGAGCAGTGGTTCCCAACCTTTTTGAAATGGCGACCCCTTTTTGGTCCCCCAGAAATGATAACGACCCTCATAAAAATTTCTTAATTTTACCTGGGTAAAACAATCAAATTTAATTCTCATGAATTAATACAACTTGTTGACACAAAGTTTGAAACATTAACAAATCACAGTAAAACATAATGCAGCTAAACACATCATTATATACACATATACATTGTATGGAGCAACAATGCTCAGCACAGATTTGAGATTTTAAAATGATGCGATATTCGAGAGAAACAGAAATACAGATGACGCAACAATAAAGCCCCAAATCCGACTTTACATTTATTTGCTTTGATTCACGTTGAGCGTTTAGCAGCTTTATATTATCAAATTCGGGATGGTTTCGTGGCCCCCTAAAAACCCTCTACGCCCCACCAAGGCGTCGCAACCCCCAGGTTGGGAACCAGTGTCCCAGAGATTCCATTAGTTTTCTTCAGGTTACCAATATTTAATATCTTCCACAGGCGATAGAGGAACTATCAATGAACCTGTCATCATGGAGGAACTTTCTGGGAACCAGATGGGAAGTTATTTTGGATATTCCCTCTGCATGACGGATATGAATGGTGATGGTTTGGATGAATTGCTCATCGGTGCCCCTATGTGGATGGGAAAATATCAAGATATGGGCCAAGTCGCAGTGTATGTTTCACGTGAGTATCACATATTCAAATTTTAAAAATGAAAAGAAGGTTTGGTTCAAATATATTGGTAGCCATGTAATATCCTGCAGCAAGATACGATTTGTCCAACTGGGCGGTAGCTGACTCGATCACTATATGGTCCAAATGATGTGTGGTCGTATCAAGTCGTAATTGCCAGAGATGGGACCAAGTCACCAAAGTAGAGTGTCTCGAGTCGAGTTATTGACCTAGAGGCTCGAGTCAAGTCCGAGTCACTGACTTTGAGTCAAGTCGAGTCCGAGTCACAAAAATGTTTGAGTCAATTTCAAGTCACAAAGTATTTCACCAATAATTGAAAGAATCCAGTAAAACATCAATGGCCAAAACTGAATTGAATATTTTTGCAAATCCCGTTACGATCCTTACAAAAGCAAAGCAAACCGACAGCGTGTTTCAACTTGCTCAAGAATCAAGATACACGTGAACTTTAAATACATTGTTACGTCATAAACTATCTAAGAACAATCTGAAAAATGTAATCAAAAGTCAAAAGTCAAGTCTTTCACAAGGGAAGACTCGAGTTGAGTCGAGTAACACCAAAAATGCGACTCGAGTAAAGTCATTGACTCAAGTCATTACAACTCTGCTATATAGTTCATGTGACGTTTGGTCATATTGAGTCGTAATCGCAGCCGTCACACACATGCTCTCACAAAGAAAAGAAAAGAAATAGATAAAAAAATAAAATAAAATTTTCCATCAAAAAAAATATATTTCTTGCATCTTCAGACTTGGATGACAATGGCAGACTTCATCCTCGTCAGAAGATAATATTCTCTGGATCTTCAGAAAGAGGAGCAAGATTCGGATTCACGGTCGTCAGTGCTGGAGATTTGAACCAGGATGGATTCATGGATGTTGCAATAGGAGCTCCAGGAAGCGCTGATGGAGACGGTATTTGAGAGATTTGTATTTTAATCAATGAATCAATACATCTTGTGATAACCCAGAGGTGGGCAAACTATGGTCTGCAGACTACATGTGTTTGACGAGACTATAACGGGTTGTCGCAGCCCTGTATGCAAACACATTTGCATTCTTTTTTGTGTGGAAACAAAATTTTGTAAATATAGTTTTGTTGAATGCGGTCCGCGAGAGATTCACAATTGTTCCATGCGGAGAACAAAAGTTTGCCCACCCCATGTGATAACCGATCAGTTATTATTGTAATTAACACTTTTTCATCTGTGGATGCATTGCAAGAACTTCTTGGAATTGTGTCTTTTCAAAATTGCAGGTTTTCACATCATTGATACTTGATGCGTACAGAGCGGTTTCACGTGACCTTGGTCACGACTTTCCTCCGCTATCCAAGTTCAGCATGCTCACAAACCGACATGGTCGCATTATGCGTCCATGTATAAGCCCGCTACGGCTTTCCGGTGAATCCGAGGGTAAATATGATATATTAATCAATCAAAATAAAAACTGTTTACTTTTTTCCATAAAGGATCGATCTACATCTACAATGGCAGAAGAGATTTGACACAGATTGCATTTCCATCTCAGATCATTCGAGCATCACAAGCGAGAGAAAAACTTGTTTATTTTGGTTTCTCTCTGCACGGTGGAGTAGACATGGACAACAATGGATATGTTGGTCAGTATGTTGCACGTGTATTATGACTTTCTAGTCCAGGGGTTCCCAACCTTTCTTATGCTCCACACCCCTAAAAAAATTAACATGCCCCCGCGCCCCTACAAAAGTAACAATTTTTTAAAGATAAATAAGATGAATTTTAAAAATAATTTTTTAATATATAATACGAAAAAAACGAAATGTTAACTAACTCTCCCCCGCACCCCTGGTTGGGAACCCCTGTTCTATTTGGTCCAGGATAAATTTGCGGTAAAAATCCACTGTAGTGGCTCGTTGCTACAGACGCTGCTCCCGCCTCTCTTAGTAACTCACTAGTCACGGATCAGCGCTTCTATTACAGCAGGGTTAGGGGAGGCAGTTAGGATCAGGGAATAATATTTAAAAAATGTTTCTCCCATTTGCCGTTTTTTTGGCAACCCTTATCACATATTTGGCAGCCCATGCTTCAGTGCTGCTGCCATGAGCGAGAAAAGGCCCACTTCTCGAGAAGAAACCTAATTTGCAAATAATTCTCAATACAGATCTCGCAGTTGGAGCACCCGGGAACGACAAGGCGTTGGTAATATTTTCGAGACCTGTAATTCATGTCCTGGTTGAGTTGACACCGGTACCATCATTGGTTAATATATCGAGTCCAGTTTGTAGAGCAAATGATGAATGGATTGGTGACAACAAACCAGTCCAATGTTCGATTGTCAAAATCTGCTTCACCATCACGGGACATAAGATTCCACCGATCATTTGTGAGTAAAATTACAAAATTGGCAATTTCATAGTTTGCAACTTAGTTTGCATTTTTATCTCAATTGCCCCCACTCCTGTTCATATATGATAAATTTACACTTTTCGGTTCCCTTAACACTACCAACCTATCAAATTCAACATATCTTCAAGTTCAGCATGCTCGCAAGCCGGCATACTCGCACCATGCGTCCATGTATAAACCCGCTACAGCTTTCCGGTGAATCCGAGGGTGAATATGATACATCAATCAAAAAAAATTCCCACTCCATAAGTGCTGTAAAAATGCTTGAGTATTTTGACCCCTAAATTTTGGAGCGTTGATTTCTGACCCGTTGAACGAGTTGTCTCAGTGTGTTGCTACTTCTTATAAAATTTCAGCACTTTAGCGTATTTGAACTTTCTAGATTATGTGGAGTTATGAGAAATAGTTACTTATACACAGATATAATAAACAAACCAAGAATACTAACCCTCCTTTATTTATTTAGATATCAGCCAAGGGATTAGTGTTCCACTTTTTCTTTATTATTTTTTTACATTTCAGATTTAAACTACGAACTCATGACTGATGTAGATCGACCCAGCCTCTCAGCTCGAGCTTATTTTCAACGTACGAACTTTGAGCTTCGAACTGTGACTGATGAGATTACTTGCATCAATAAAACTTTGGCTTTCAAGGTAACAACAAACATTTTTAATCATATTGGGCAGGCATAATAACCTATGCGACATAATTCAACTTATTTAATTTTTCCAATCTGCACAACTCTTGGGAGAATTTTCATATTTTTTTATTACTCTACATAAAAGTTTCAATCCAGATTCATTTGAGAGATACATACTCACTGGCGGCCCTTAGTGAAAATAAAGACTGTAATATTTTATTTGCTATTCCCCCTACTTGAGAATTAAATCACAGAGCAAGATGTTTGAATAATGGAAAATAATCAAGTAATATGAATTACTGCGAACATATTTATTATTTCGCTTGTTAAATTGTAAAAGCTACAAGTTGTAAATCATCCAGTATATCAATAAATTTAGTTCAGTTCAAAAATGATTTCATGTTTTTCAATTTGCAGGAGCCGATCCGCGATATCAGCACCGACCTCAAGATTGCGCTGAAATATTCACTTTCTGATCAGATGCTGGAAATAGACAAATCTCCGATCATTGATATTCATGATGAGAATCCTGTTGCTGCCGAGGTTAGTTAATTGTTGTCAAGTCTATTAATTATATTGAAACCCCAAAAAGATGTTCTGACAAAATACTTTGAAATATTTTAATACTTTTTAAATCTGCATTGTCATCCCAAGAGTTGTGAAATGTTGTGCAGCGAACTGTTTATCCCTTCCTCGATGTTTTTTTCTAGCTTCTAGTTGTGGATCTGTTTACAGAATGAGCCACAAGAATGCTCAAGCAAGAAATATAAATTCAGAAATAATATAACACATGCACAAGCTAAAAGAGTTTTATTTCACGGTGGCCGAACGGGCAAAACCTCGGGCTAGTCATTGAGCTCATTGATAGGTTCAGGGTTTAAATCTCGGCTACACCTGCACAGATTTCTTCAGTACTACAGCACCACAGGCTTGATCACTAAACTCATCGGTGGTGCAGAGTGGTTTCACGTGATCTTGGTCACGGCTTTCCTACGCTATCCAAGTTCAGCATTCACGCAAGACAGTAAATATGACGCATTCCTCCATATCATCAGCTTTCGCTTTGAAGTTCATTTTATTGAGCGGAATAGATATCTGGTTTGCTGAAAACTGAAAAGTTTAAAATCGTAAGCTTTCGCTAGATCATAACACCTAGCTTCTTCAACCGAAGTATTAAAGACAACTCAATAACAAGATCATTTTCATTGGTATTTAATTACGCTGTGCATTTGCAGTGGTCATTAGATGGATTCTCAATACTGCCTGTGATGTAGATTATGTCACATAATTTTCTGTTTTCCAGGTTGCTTTTGCTCGAGATTGCGAGACTGCTCGTTGCAAGTCTGACTTGATATCGAAATGTCTTGTTGATGGCATGGAACCGTATTTGGGTTCAAAGGTTATAATTCTTGAAGCCAATCACATGATCAACGTTCTTGTCAATTTGTCAAATTCAGCCGAGGATGCCTACGATGTCCACGTGGAAATTGTTTATGATGATAATTTGTTTTTCAACAAACTGACAACATTGCAGGTTTGGTGAACAGAATCTAACAGTTATTGGTATGAGAAGTCGTTCTAAATCAGTAACGGAATTATCTCATATGATGCACCTCTCAATTCACTTAGTATTCTGTCTTAAAATCAGCCAATGTCCACCCCGAATGCCTTATTGGGCCAAAAAATTCACCACTATTTGATGTGGGCCGCACAACTCAACAAGATCAGACAATTTACTGCACATCTAATTAAGTTCAAACCAAATTACAATGCGGTAATAGTTTAATTTTAAATTAAAAGACTATTATGAACGCAATATCTTTGCTTATCTTGCTGCCGTATTGCCAAGGACACAGTATGCTCTTACAGAATTGAGTGATCAATTGGGCCACACAAAACCTTTGAGCGGACCGCGGGTTGGACATAGCAGCTTTAAATACTCGCAATTAGTCTCGTATCCATGGAGGCCTATGTTCACAATAGTTACATTATGAAACACTTAGTCAACTATTGATTGAGACTCCAACTCTTGAGCGATCCTATTATCATTCACCGAAATATCAATGTGTGATTCTTATCGTCAATTGTCCAATTATTGTTTGAGGCCAGTAAAATTGATCTTTTTTGCATGATGTACTTTTCACATTCGAAAGGCCTATGTTCCAGATTTAGTGCAGAAAATAAAAACCTTTGTGAACCACTGATTGATCATAAATGCACCTGACTTCAATCCTTAAACGATGCTGCAATTTTTATTCCCAGAACAACCCATGTGTCTCAATAGTCTATGATGAAGATGATGTTTCCAGCGAGTTTGAGGAATCAAATAAGAACAAAACAGAAGACAACATGGGAGATGAATTGGTGAAGGAATCTGCGAAGACGATACGTCTGATGTACAAAGACGCAGTCCTGGGGAAAAGAAATTTATGTTCATTCAAACTACAGGTAAACTTGACAAGTGGAATGCTGCTTGACCTATGACTTTCAATGCCAAGGTCACAACCCCCCTTTCGCCCCAGTCTGCCATAATCCAATATATATGTGAATTCCCCTCCCTTTCTACTAATGAATGCGGTCCCCCCAAAATTGTGAGTCTGATTTCTTTTCTCCCCGACTCAGGGTTTTATTTGTCGACTCTCCTAGCACACTTTATACATCTTATATTATTGTTTTTTTTTCTTAATTTTTTTCTACCTATCTTCACGTAATAGTCATGGTTGTCACTAAATTGCATCAATGTCATAAACCATTCAGTTGGTTTTAGTGTCATGCCATATTTTTGTAGACTGTTTTCAAAATTTTGTATCTTAAACTGACGAAAAATAAAAATTCTATTTATCCATCTATATATCTGAATTTAGTTTAATTCCACCATTAAAGTTTTCCACAGTAGCAATTCTTCAAGCTCTTTATGAAGAATTTGATGTATTTAGGCAAGAAAACTTTTTAATAGTATTTTGTTGTTAATACATTTATGCTGAGCGGAGTGGAGAATACTGAAAACAGTGGCCAGTATAGAAAAATATGACGTAACACTTATAACCCACTGAATGGTTTATAACATTGCAAGATGCATGCAGTGGCAACCATGACTGTTAATTACTAATGTAATGTAAGATATGTGAGATATAAGATAATATCCAATGTTATATTACCATTGATATGCATTGAAAAGATTATTTAATAAGTTTGTTGCTTTTTGACCCTGATCAATAAAAATTGCAAATGAATTTCTATCTTTAGTTTGGAATCCATGAAAACCTTAAAGTCAACAGCAGAAATGTTTCAATATCGATCAAATCATCGAGCTCAAATCAGGAAGTGGATGCAACGAACAACCTGTGCGACCTTGCAATCCCTTTGTACTACAGTGGGAAGATCTACTTAACTGGGTTTGACAATTAAATACTTAATAGGGGATAAAGGGATGTTATTAGGGCTGTTAAATGGTCACCGGTTAATCTTAACTGTTGAACTCGTTAGTTTATGAAATTTTAAACAATTTAACCGATGCTACAATCCTGACAAGTACAAACTCGTCATTTCAGTATCAGTATTGCCCGATCATCAATAGCAAATGCTTAAGACTGCGCAGATATTCACGTCGGATCGGGACAAAATTATCCTGCAACTTCCAAAATTATTTTGTTTCCGCAATTTAGAACAATTCCATAAAAAAGTGAATATTTTGGACTGATCCGAAGTAGTATCCAAATAAATATAACCAATAAAATATCCACTATTAGAAGTGAATAATTAACAGTTGACTGGTAAGATTTTGTACCAGAAAATTAACAGACCTAGATGTTACCTCCAAGGATTGAGTCTTAACTTATCATCAGGATCTAGGAATCACTTGCTACCACATCAATTTTTCCCAACGTAATACACTCTCTATTATTTGCTTACAGTTCTAGCACATTTCTTACCTTATATCAGGGGTGGCCAAGCAGTCAGAGACCAAGAGCCTCATTTCTTACTATGTTAACCGCAAAGAGCCGCATCATACGCATGGGCACATATGAATATCAACCCGGCTATTCCTCACACACACACATACCTTTGCTCAGCGAGATTTATTGTAAATGTTACATACACATAAACATTAAAACGTTTTGCATGTTACTTAATTAGTGGGACTTTTGGCAATCCTTGTCTTGAACAATCCTCTTCAAATCTGGCTTGTATTCCGTTGTTGCCAATCGAAGCAATTCGTTAACATGGGTGTCAGTAAGAACAGATTGATGCTTTGATTTCACATGTTTTAAAGTAGAAAACACAGACTCACAGACGTTTGTTGACCCAAACATTGACAGTATCTTAAGTGCAGCCTGTTTGACATTGGGGAATCTAATAGAGGCTTTATCGCTACGGAGCGCGGCGCATGTAAATTACATTATTGCAGTGTAGACGCGCCTTAAGAGCCGCATAAAACCAGGCAAAGAGCCGCGGGTTGGCCACCCCTACGTTATATATAAGTATATATATGTGACTTTTGACATATACCAGGTATTCAACGGCTTATCTGAATTTACTTTTTTGTTATCTGTAAATAAACCTCGTTTGACGCAACGTTGTAATCGCGCTTAGCCGTTACGTTTTTGCAAATGTGGGGTCCAGGAAAAAACAGATTTACAAATTGGGGTCCGTGGCCCAAAAAGTTTGGGAACCCCTGGTTTATAAGACTGGCTGAAGACAGTGTTAGCATTAGCAGTGCTACATATATATATCTTTTTTTCCTATTTTTATATTTGACATTTGTAATTAATATTCTGGTTGATACTGAATTACATCTTGTAAAAAACCATTTAGTTGGATTTAGTGTCATGCCATCATTTTAAAATTTTTTTTTTTTTTTCAATTTCTGAATTCATTTTAGATGAAGGACGATATAAAAAATTCTATCAATCTCTATTTTTCAAATTAATCCTAGGTTTTCAGATCCAGTCCAAGTCAGCTACAGAGATGAAGACTTGGTTGAACATATTTCAAAGTTCAGTGAAATCGGTCCAGAACTGTCACACACCTATTTTGTAACTAACCTCGGACATTTCACAATTCCTGTGACATCAGTAAAGGTAAGTTAAGCTTTCAGAGTTAAAACATGATATTGAAGGTGATGGGTAAAAAAATTATGATTTCATAACCGAAAGCCAGACCTAAGCGACACGAATCAATCAATCAATCACTTATATTTTTAATCACAATACAGTAAAAAATGTCAACGATATTTAGAAAAAAAAAGATAATGAATGCTGTATATGAGAAGAGAATTGATTGGGAGATAGCGATAAGACAGAAACATCATCGAGGTCCCTGGCACACCAACATGATTTGGCCTTGTCTCTGAAATTATCATTAAAGAAAGATAGGAAAGGCAAAAATGACTCATACCAATGATGGAGCCGAGATAACATTTTGCTGCTGAAATTATATAAGAAACATTTTTGGTCAATTTTATGATCCTTTTAAGGACAATGGTATTCAACATGCTAGTATTTTCAAATAAATATACCCTGATTAGATTCCACAGACAGATTTCTATTCAAATTATTTCCATTTTAAACAAATAAATTTAAAATCAATTTATTTCCAGTTGAATTGGCCGAGTGAGACGATCAGTCGACATGACATTCTCTATCTTACTGCAATGGATTGTGAGCCAAGTTCAAAATGTAACGTAAGTTGACATTTATTGAGAGAGAGTTGTTCATAGTTTGAGGACAAATTATCCAATATTATGAAGTCAGTTTTAGCGCTCTACATTAAAAAACGAAATGCTATGCCAGAACCTATCCAACCCCCTTATCTGGTCAATTACAAAAAGAAATTGGTTTTAGATATATAAGATATAAGACAGGGTCTCGTTTGGACACAATTAACAGTTTATTTCATAAGCTTTCAAACCTATTGTTCTTGTTATTTATTTTGATTCATGTGAAGAAGATAGATGATGATCTATAATCTAGCAGAAGCTTCCGAAACGGATCCACAACTGGAAGGAAGCACAGAGAAAGGATAAACAGTTTGCTGCGCGACATTTCCCTACTCTTGGCACATATATCATAATTACCCAAAATTTCACTCAAGCTCAAAAATATCTCCATAAACACAAACATAAACATGTTGCATATTTACCCTCGGATTCACCGGAAAGCCGTTTTCTGGCTTATACATGGACGCACAATGGACCATGCCGGCTTGCGAGCATGCTGAACTTGCATGGCGGAGGAAAGCCATGACCGAGGGACACAGGAAACCGCCCTGCACTGGCGAGGAGTTCAGCGCCCTCAGTCACTTACTCTTATCTCGGATCAAGGTTCACCACGGCATTGAAGTGAAGTGATTATCATATATAGAATAGTCATTTAAATATTTTATTTCAGTGCAAAGATCTCAACCTTCTAGTGAACCCAGATCAGCTTAATTCAACAGAGTCCATGGAAGTTGAATCGAATCGCGGTGGAGCTGAAGTAGAACTTGTTGAGATGAATAATGAAACATCAGAGGGTGGATCAGGTGGAGAATATACTGAAACTCAGCTGGAATGCGGTGCAGGTAATATTTGAGGAGTTGTCCTTGTTGGATAAGTGTCAGGTACGGTCAAATCCTCATAGTACAGTTACCTCGTTGCAGGACCGTTTTCATAACACTTAGTTGCCATTTAGAGTTAGAAGGTTAGGTTCACTGTAATTACTTCTTTCAATTTTTATGTCATTTGCGATAGTTATATTTATATTATTTTATCATAATCTCCTTTTAATTGGGGTTTTGAGAGGGGTAATCATCAATATGACAATAATTGTCCAGATACCCGCATCATGCGTCATGTATAAGCTGATATGGCTTCTCGGTGAATCGAGGGTGAATATGGTACATTAATTTTTTTAAATACCTGTGTGACCCTAACAAGCAAAGAAAATTGATTTTTGTTTCAAATTGAAAATTTGAAAAGGTACATCAGAAGGAAGTTATAAATAAAAATCTGTTGATATAGAGGAATGTACGCCACAAATAAATATAATAACATTGAAGGAAAACATAAATACTTAAACTTCATCATCTTCATCTTTCAGGTGGTTCAACCTGTGAAACAATGCAATGTTTTATCGCTCAATTGAATCCTTCTGAGACAGTGAAAATTGTTCTAACTTATCGATTGTGGCAAGATACGCTGGTTAAGGTATGTAGCTCAATTATGAGAGGAATAAAAACATTGCTCTGTTAAATCATGCTAAAAATAAATCTCTCTCTCTCTTTAATAATACTAAATTCATTTCTTGTCTGTTTTATGTTTATTGCTTTTTCTTGTCCATGTAGGCTACATCACAGAGCTTGCTCCGATTACTTTTCAACCCATTTTTTTCAGGCAAAAATATTGAAATCCTCTGTTGCGACAAATGCTGAGATTTCTACAGAAATTTCACCACAAATTATATCGAAGTCATCAACAGTTGATAGTAAGGTGAGCTGACATGTCTTATAACACAGAAGTAGGCTATACATATAGTGCCCGATTTACGTATAAGCTAAACAAGCTATGGCTTAAGGCCCCATTCCCAAGAGACCCCCAAAAAAAAATTTAAGTAAAAAAAAATGTACATTTAGTGTACATTTGTGAAATGTAGGATAAAAAACAAATAAAATAAAACCTACATACAGCGACAGTATTTTGTTTTGCTCCTATGATGTAAGTAATGGGGCGGGCATTCTCCCTAAAATATCACTGGTTTACTATGTCTATATATATGGGGCCTACATGCTGGATATAATAAAGGACCCCATTACATCCAATAGTTTAGGGCCACATCGAACCTAAATCCGGCCCTGAGTGTACGGAATTATTAAATGGCGCAAAAAAAAATGTCTGATAAACTGTTCCGAATTTACAGTATTTACTGTCGTTTCTCTCGCAGAAATATTGAGACACCTAGTGGACATATCAATTTTGGAAGTAGATACTCACAGATACTCATATTTTAGAAGAGTCAAATGTTATTTGTTTCTGGCAATACTCAAACTAATGTATCTGTACGACTGCATTGCACCTGGAAAAAGTGCAATAAAATGCTGATTTTTAATCAACGGCTTTGAGCTGTGCATGAGAGAGAGAGAAAGGTCATTTTTATTTTTCATCCAATAACCATGCAACATACAATTTACATAATATAAATATATATGTAGTAAAGTATGATAAAATATATTTTAGGTATATCAAATGTCATGAATATTTGAGAGTTACGATAAGACAGGGGTGTGCAAACTACGGCAACCTGCGAGGTCTCTTGTGCAGCCCGCGAACTTCCTCACAAGGCGATGTCAATTTGTTTGGACAAGACAATTTCAAGGGTTTAACGAGACTACAATGATATTTCGCAGCCATGTTGCAAACGCAAACACATTTGCATGAATAATAATTACGTTTTGTGTGGAAATAACATTTAGTAAATATAGTTTTGTGGCCCGCGAGAGATTCACATATGCTCCATGCTGCCCGCGGGAGAAAAGTTTACCCACCTCTGCGATACGACCATACGGTCATCTAAGTCAATTACATGTTATATTGTATGCTACTAACAGTTAACTCTTTACAGATTACAACATCGATATACAGCACGTCTGGCCTTCGAGATGATGTCAGTCCTGTGTCACCTCGGATCTGGGTCATTGTATTATCCATATTTGCTGGACTCTTCCTGCTCGGGCTGACAACTCTAGCGCTATACAGGGTAAGATATCAACTCATATTTTTACTACTCATCAATTCTACCATAAGAGGTCGTCCATTAATTATGTCAACAAAATAGGGGAGGGAGGGGGTTTGAAATAGTTTTACAATTGTTGACATGAGGGAGGGGGAGTTCAAGATAAATTGACGTCAACAATGTTTCAATATACAATAAATTTATTAAATAAAAAAAGAATATTAGTTATATTTAGATAGATAGATAGAATTTTTATTTTTCATTATATAAAGAAACAAAATTCGGAAAACAGCGGTCAGTATACAAAAATATGGCATGTCACTAAAACCAACTGAATGGTTTATGACATTGCAAGATGACTATTATGATGACCATGACTATTAATTACAAAAAATATGGGAAAAAAATTAATTATTTAGATAAGGTGAGAAGTGTGCGGGAAGAGTATGGCACACACTCGCTCGTCCGTCAATAGACCACTAGCCACCCAGTTTAATCCTAAACCGGTTGTGCTTTTGACAAGGAAGTCTTGCATCACCCTATTTGTTGACCTTTTAATTTCCATAATTCTATTTTTATCATAAAAGCCAGTCGTATAAAATATTGTTAGTTTACAGGGGGATAAAAATTTTAAACATAATATCATTAGGGATTTCACTGAAAGTTTGACAGTTGTTGACAAGGGGGGAAGTGGGGTAAAAAATTGCCTAAAAATTGTTGACATAACTAGAATTACACGCAATTACGATAGACTGATAAACTTTATTGATTCAGGGAGTTTAAACGTTATTACCTCGCAAAACTCTGCTGTATCTCTGTATTGTATCTGTTATGGAAGTAGATTCGAAAGCCAAGCTATTCTAGGTTGACAGTTTAATTAATGGGTGTCCCTTAACGGTCTAATCTTTACCGATGTTAACCGTGACCAGCATTTTCAATGGGCTTAATCATATAGTTGATTTCAACCAAAACTCATTAACATTCTAGGCGGGATTCTTTGAGAGCAAATACAAGATGAAGAAAGATGAGACGTTAGAATGGAGGGATTTTGATCAGTTCTCGTCCTCGCATGTGGACAGGATAGACTATGATGCGGACATGCCAGAAGAATCTTCACAACCTAGACTAACAACCTTTCAACGTAGAAATCAACCGTAACGCTCGGCTGCTCCATCTAGATTTTGGAATCATATTGATTTTTCATGCCATGTTTCATTCCATAAAGTTGTCTTCGACATAATTTCCAACTGTGATGTAAGATCATGGTGGGAGAAACAATTCTGTGCGGAGAATTTATTTTTACAACTTCTACCGAGAATAGAGATGGATCGAACTAGGCAGGTGCCCATTCACTATTAGCAATTTCTTGGCAATATTCCTTTTGAGGCCGGTCTTAGCATGATGATAAGAACTAGTATTTTATTTGTGGCACGAAGATTGAACATATAAAAATTGGAAATGAAAAATACCGGTCCGTCTCCGAACCCGATCCTGTTCAAATATACCGAATCCGGCCAGATTTTACTCCGTCAACCGAAGTATTGTCAATCTCTAATATGCATTCCACCCTGCCGACAACATTAGCAGTTTTGAGGAACTGCATCTGAAACAGTTCATGTATTGTGCATAATGTTAGGATTGACGCCTTATAAGTTGTGTTTATTGATAATGGATTCAATTTGATATATAGAAAGCCCTTGAATTGCAATCAGAGACAGTTTGAAATGTACATCATTAACTATGACTACCTATTAAGTATTATGTTTATTATTTTTTCGCAAACTTTTAAACAAATAAATTTATACTTGCTTTGTAAAAGTGTGGATCTTATGTGTGTGTGTGTGTGTGGATCTTATGACAGGATAAGACAGCACTGCGGCCCGCGGGAGGAATGTGGCCCATTGCAAGTATACTTGCAGCCCGCACAGACGATTTTAACCATTTCCGCTCGTATGTCGGGACTCGCCAGACATTATTATTTCGTTGTTCCACTCG
>JAUELA010122127.1:0-16072 GCA_031471845.1 Boltenia villosa | reverse complement strand
TCGTATGCTGGGTGAAGACATTTTTTTAGGCGAAGAAACCAATATTAATCTCAACATAGTACAGCGAGCAACTCTGGTATCAACATTCAAAACGAAACAAGTGTTGTAGAACTGAGAAATTAAATCATTCTCCCACAATGGAGAAGGGGGAATATTCCAGTCACCAAAATGCCATCAACGACTGTTATGACAACGATGACACGTCAGGTATGATTCCACGAGTATCCGGACATTTAGCCAACATTCGAAAATTTTCTACCTTCACAAAATTATATATATGGGTTAGGGTGAGGGATGAGCCGTGTAGCGCTGAGAAAAATGGTATTCTCGGAAATGATCGCATCAAATTTTCAATAAATTATATCCTCCTTTTGACTTGAAATTGCCGCAAAGTTATTTGGTAATTAATATCGTTCCGGAATCATTGATTATTCTTGGAGGTTCTAATGGGGCTACAGACAATAGATTACAAATTAATATAGATATATAGTATTAAGTAGGGATGAAAAACATTAAGTTAGAAAAATCGATATGGATATGGTCCTTTAGCATCCCCTATCGGGTACCATTTGCTATGGTACAGTATTGATATTTCGGTTCAAATGGAACAAATTAAATTATTTCAGGATTACCCAGCCCAACAGAAGTTGATTGCAAATTGGACAATGTCGAGCCGAAGACCACACGGTACATTGTTCCTGGAAGTCGTCAAAGGGAATGAGGAAAACGGGAATTGAGATGAAAAATTCGAAAAATGAAATTATCTTGACAAAAGATTCAATGGAGTGTGAGATGAGCTGCGATTCCTTGATTCCAAATGAAAGATATACGTTGACGTTGTGGCCAGGAGACGGGGAGAGATTTTACTATGAAAAGATTTCGGAGACGTTCACAACAGGTGAGCACAAACATTGCATGTAATTATATACAATAGTATAGGCCTACAGTCTATGAAAAACACTTGGGAAACCTAGAAATACGTTTTGGAGAGGAAGAGATGAAGTTATAATAAATGTTCCACTGTAACCCATCATGAAAAGTATAGTTAATAATAATTTTGATGAAATTTTTACTAAAATATAAAAAATAGTTAATTTCCCATAAATCGGAAAACCACGAACAGTTTTAAAAAATATTTGTTTCCCAAATCCATGGTTGCACTACTTTCACGCTGATTCGCAGACGTAAGAATAAAAACTTATCAACAATTTTATTACGACTGTAAATAAAATAAAAATTATGTAATTCTTTACGCGTCGAGCATCACGAATTAATAGAAAAATTATTCATTTATGAAATGTCTCCATGTTAACAACATTCCATCCCTTTCCAGCGCCCGACCCTCCTGAGAAAGTGATTTGCAGAGAAACTAAAGATTATTACCCTGAAGCCTGCATAGATGTTGAGATCATATCAAAGTACAACGGGCCATTCCGCATTACTTACCAGGAAACTCGATTCGAAGAAGAAGTCAGTTTTGATGTGACCGAGAAGAAGGCAACAATACGAGAGCTAATTCCTGGTGCAGCTTATAATGTCTATGTACAATGCCTGTTTCCTGGTCATGATACTGGAAAAACTAAGGCTGACTGAGTAATTTTTGATTAATCTTTGTCTGTACATAGAGTTTAATCTAATGTAATGCTTGTTTCCTGGGCATGATACAGGGAAAACTCAAGCTGACCCTGAATAATTTAAAGTTAAATTTTGCCTGTATACAGAGTGTAATCACATGTGAGATCAAAATTTACAGAATAGCGTTAACAAACGGAACTCTTCATTTCGAATCTTAGTAGAATCAGCATATATTGACTACGTGTTGTGCATAATCACATGAATATACCTTTCTGATTGATCCTCGTAGCGAGTCAGACTAAAGTCGCATTTTGGTGTGATTCGATTCGACTCGACTCGAGTCTTCACCCGTGAGAGACTCGACTCGACGCTTAAAGACTTGAATTGACTCGAGGCTCGTAACAAAATGACTCGAGTTATGTGAGATAGTTCATGACGTAACGATGTATTTAACAACCACCTTTATTCTTGAACAAGTTCAAACAGGCTTTCGGACTCGAATCGACCATGAGAATGAAAAGACTCGACTTGACTCGAGTCTCTTGGTCCATGACTCGGACTCGACTCGAGAATACACTTCAGTGACTTGGTCCCATCTCTGCCATGTGTAAAGTCCTTATATGATAAGGCAAATGTTTTCGAAAGGTTCGTTTATTAGGATATTCCAGTGTATATAAATTCGCAACTCAAAACAGTCCACCGTTCTACAGCACAGTACAAAAGATCACGAGATAGAAAAAGACATTATCACAGGCACGAAACTCTCCTCTCTCCTTCTACAGCACGCGCGGCACATAAAAAGATCAGCAAAAACCGCCATCATAAAAGACAGTAGGAGAGAAGTAAATAATTCTGCAAAAACACATAAACACATACGTATGGATTTACCCGGGTCGTTACACACGTCCCTTCTTTTCAAGAGTTGTCTCGAGCTTGCCCAGACATCTCCCCAAAACCTCTTCCCCAAGAATGGTGACCGAATTTAACAACAGTCAGAAATAGAAATGTAAACAGTATTTACAACATTAACAATAGAAAAATTACAAGCAGAAATTGCCGCCACAATTTTCTGAGGCTTAACCCGTGCGTCAAAATTACGCTTTTGACGTACAGCTGATTGTTGAAGGTAATTACGAGCGAATTCGCATGCCTTTTCTAAGGCGGCGTCAAACCATTCAACATATTCGACATAACATCGTCCCTGGTTTCCTCCCGGAGCCGGCCCAATCATGCCATCTAGTGGCAGGTTGATTTCTCGTCCTAACATCAATCGATTTGGTGTGTACCCCGTGCTGGCATGCACGGTGGATCGATAGGCCATCATAAGATAAGGTAGATGTTCGTCCCAGTCATCTCTATTATCGTTCACAAACGGCTTCAGCATCTGTTGGATAGTCCGGTTACATCTTTCGACCAGCCCGTCACTCCTCGGCAAATATGGGCTGGTCCTCGTCTTAACAATTCCAAACAGCTAGCACATTTGTTGGAAGAGGTGTGACTCAAAGTCCCGCCCTTGATCCGGATGTAAAATTCGAGGGGCACCAAAGCGCGTAAGAAACCGGGTCACAAGGGCGTCGGCAGTGACATCAGCCTTCTGGTTTGGCAATGGAATACACTCCACCCATTTGGAGAAATAGTCGGCAACCACCAACAAATGTTCATTGCCCTGATTAGTACGTGGTAGTGGTCCCATGAAGTCAATTGCAATACGTTCCATAGGAGCCCCACAAGCCATTTGTCGAAGTTCCCCACGAGGTCGCCCGTGTGATGTTTTCGCCGATGTACAAGCTTTACAAAATTTACACCAAGTCATTATCTCTTTTAAATCCGGGCCAGTAAAACCTCGCACGTATACTCAAGTAAGTACGCCGACTGCCCAAATGCCCAGCAGTGCGTAAAACATGAAGGTGCTCGAAAAACTCACGTCTCAATTTCGTGGGTACCACCAACTGCAGGATCGCCTCCTCTCCCATTCTCTCTGGTTTCCATCTGCGATAAAGAATACCATCGTGAACTTGAAGAACGTCCCATTGAGCAAGATATGTTTTTGTTCGACTAGCTTCTGCCAGCAATTTCTTGCGATCGGGTCGTCGACCATTTCGGGTCTTCCAATCAATAACAGCGGCAATACATGGATACTCCAACTGCCAATCACCAATTTCTTTCGCGGTGTAACAAGGTAACCAATTCGCGTCCGTCCCATCTCCTCCTGCTGTTAATAGTGACGCGACCAGCAGCCCCTGTGGAGAATGCGATGAATCCAGCAAGAGGTTACAATCTGCACATTCAGAACGGCCGCATCGTCGACGAAGACCATCCGCATTACCATGTCTTGCATCAGCTCGGTGCTCCACTTCGAAGTCATAAGTGTCGAGTACCGATATCCACCGAGCGATCATACCTTCGGGCTCCTTGAAGTGCATGAGCCATTTTAATGCCGCGTGATCAGTTCGTAATTTGAATGGTCGACTCCACAAATAGTGACGAAAATGCCGTACGGCATAAACTAAGGCGTACAACTCACGCTGTGTAGTGCAGTACCTTCTTTGTGCTCGATTCAGTGTCTGGCTGCAATACGCGATTACCCGTTCTTCTCCTTCCTGGACTTGGGATGATACGGCCCCGATGCCTGAACCGCTTGCGTCAGTATCCAGTATAAAAACACTTTCCCTCAAAGGGAATGCCAGAACCGGCGATGAAGTCAATTTATCCTTAAGTTGCCTGAATGACTCTTGGCGTCCCTCAGTCCACTGAACGGTTTCTTTCTTCCGCAATAACCGTGTCAGAATGGATGATAGACCCATTTTGTTGACTGATGGCCCCTAGACTATCACCCTGAGGGGAAAAAGGGAAATCCGGAATACCGGTACTCACACCACCATTTCCAGTACCCTTAGCACCAGATGCGACAGCATCCGTAGGGTCAGGTTCCAACCAACTGGGAAAGTTTGAGGTCGGTTGTCTCATTCTTTGCCATTCCCGGCCAAGTTCAGGGGAATTACATTCATCTTTAGAACAGCTCGTAATATCCACGTCAAATTTCACACTTGATTTAGATAAGGTGTGCTGCTTACGGTAGGATTTATTGACGTCAGCATATCTTTCATAGTGTTTGCTATTGCACTCACTGATTGCACACATTCGTCAACCATTTCCTTTTGTTGCTGCATACAGTTTTGAATGTATGCCGTTTGCTGCGTCAGTCTTATTCATCCATTCTTTCATCTTGGTTTCTCATTTTTGATTTACGGTTCTTCATTGTTATAAACGTTTTTGAATGTCCTCGGGGCGCTCGCCAATTTGTAAAGTCCTTATATGATAAGGCAAATGTTTCCGAAAGGTTCGTTTATTGGGATATTCCAGTGTATATAAATTCGCAACTCAAAAACAGTCCACCACGTTCTACAGCACAGTACAAAAGATCACGAGATAAAAAAAGGCATTATCACAGGCACGAAACTCTCCTCTCTCCTTCTACAGCACGCGCGGCACATAAAAAGAACAGCAAAAACCGCCATCATAAAATACAGTAGGAGAGAAGTAAATCATTCTGCAAAAACACATAAAAACATACGTATGGATTTACCCGGGTCATTACACATGTATGAGCAGGATTCAACTTCTCGGTGGCACAAGGATTAATATGTTTAAATCAATACATAATATTAGTTTTTCTGAAACATCGGCTTTAATTGATTTACTATGTTTTCCGAGAAGAGAATTGATAATTCTTAAGTACATTTACAATATACAATATCTTCTATCAATGAGAGTAACTGCTAGACAACACGAATGAAAATTTTCTGAATGAATGAATGAATGAAATTTTTCTAACGCTCGGGCGTGATATATTGTCTCGTACGACATTCAAAGTGCCGCAATGCTTCCTACCCGTACAGATACCGGGGGAAATACCTGCATAAAATGTACCACTTTACTTGTATGCGTAGTGAAAATGTTTGTGTCAAGGGGAAATCTTCTCTTTTTATCAAAGCTTGGCCTGAACTAAACCGCCATTCTGTCGAGTCACCACGAGTCATATCCACACATTTGTGTAATTATTTCCACCGACTTTATACTAGGAATTCCATATATCTCGAGTTCTAAGCTTTAAAAACCTCCCCGTTACGATCAGTTAAATAGTTAGTATATTGGTCAGAATGATATCATGAATGAATGAATATCAGATTAAACCATATACACTATATTGCAATAGTTGTTGAATCCCAAGCCCTTCACTACAATGGATGAATGACGTAAATATGGTCGAGTACACACTGTATACAGCCAAATACGACGGAATGGATCGCGTGATGTGTATTTAATGTATAAAGACAGGAGAAATAAACCTATTTCATTCTGCTTTGTACATACCCAATATGTATTGATCGATTATTTACATAAATGACAAGTTCTGGTGTACTTTGGCGTGGTTTAGAATATATCGCCGAAGAACGAAGTTTACTCAGTCACTAACTATACGACCGATATATACATAATTGTTCTGCAAATGTTCAAAATTTCAGTGAAAAATGATTTCTGGCAAAATAAAGCGTGCATTTATTGACCAATAGGTGGATAGCTACATTTTGCAATATTTTGGCCGACGGCGATGGTTCACAGTGAAACAGACACAACGAAAAATAACAATGTTATAAATGTATTCAGGAAATAAGTCATTTTAACGTCGTGGAAAACAAATCATATGACTAAACCAACTTTATACTATCCCTATCACCACTCCCTAACATTAATTGGGTTATTTTACGGGGAATACTCCTATCCCCGGTTAAAGCTACGATGTCTCCGATACACTCGATTTGGCTTTGAATCGACAATAATCACTCTAAATCATCTTTAATCGCTGTAAGAATGTTTATCTTGATCCCTGTTGCTAAGTTCAGGAATGTGCACAATCAATTGTGACCTGATTTAATATCATAAAATTGATTGATTCGATTTGCATAAGCCTTCAATAAGCCAACCAGTTCTCCAATAAACACATGTGAGGGCTTAACAACCTGAGTTAAACATTAACATATAAAATTAACTTTACTGTTACCAGTCAGTATCTTTCAAGAGCCATTGCTCTTTTGACCAATAATGGGTTAAACCATATTTTATGAAAGTACATTCGAAGTTTGAGAATGACAAATACCAACGAAAATAGGACGTACGTAATTCATTGTTCGGAATGTTGTGGAATAACCACCAGGAAAGTTGGTACTGAATTGGTACTGACATACAGTAGATTGAGTCATAGACAGTATTCATCGAGTAAGATTTTTTTATTTTACACCATGGACACGTACGTGACCTTACGTTACAGACAGGTCTAGTCAGGTTACAGCTTTCCTCCATCAAATTTATAATGCTCGCAAGCCGGAATGGTCATTTCATGCGACCATGCATCAGAGTAGTAGCAATGAATCGAGTCAATTAATGTTAGGGAGTGGTGCTAGGGATAGTATAAAGTTGGTTTAGTCATATGAATTGTTTTCCACGACGTTAAAATGACTTATTTCCTGAATACTTTTATAACATTGTTATTTTTCGTTGTGTCAGTTTCACCGTGAACTATCGCCGCCGGCCAAAATATTGCAAAATGTAGCTATTCACCTATTGGTCAATAAATGCACGCTTTATTTTGCCAGAATCATTTTTCACTAAAATTTTGAACATTTGCAGGACAATTATGTATATATCGGTCGTGCTTAAAAATGTGTAAAATGACGAATGATACGTTCAAACTTGAATGAGAAAATGTGTTAGATCTTCAGTTTCATCGATACGTCAATCAAAATGCGAAACTTAGGATTTGGAAGAATTACTTACTACTTCATATGGGCTTACTGCATCATAAATAACAGCTATTGATATCGCTAGCACGTAGCATAGCTCAGGTTTTTGTGAGTGTTTGTCTTTACTTTTGCAATAGAATACGTTTTGTGCCTTAAAAGGTTGGCTGGTTTTTCAGACAATTGCCGAATTATTTCATATCTGCGAACGATAAGATGCATAATGTTGCGTAAATGAATTTTTCAATCCATACGAATTTAAGGGGGCTGTAGGCCTATCTCTTATAGAGAAGTTGCCATTGGTTGTAAAGTTGCCACCACCGCACTACACACATATAAGCAAACGTTTTAGATAGGATCATAGCGTGTCATGTATAACATCTGAACATTAACCATAACATTGTACAGGATAAATATCGGACTGATATCCTTGGTTTATTTTTTTGAGCTTAGTGAATATTATTTCGTTGAGTTTATTATTGCTTTGATATCATTGGTTGTTTTGATGTGTTGGTATATACCGATACTGAGGTACACTTCACATTGTACGGTGGACAAGACAAGACTGAATTAAATTCTATTGTACAGGAATAATCATCCGATAGATCGGATCATAATCATGTCTGAACTGATAAAGAGAAAGAAAACGCATCGGTAAGTCTATTAAAACTCCCTCCCAATCACATCCGGGGTAGGAGTATAATTGTGGTAAATGCTACTGGTCCCGTAATAAATGCTTGCAAATAAAAATTGAATAAAAAAGTTTATATTAATTTTCCAAAATTGATTATGATGAATTTACCTATTCGCTGAAAAAAATTTCACGCGTTGTCGGTATCCACTTGTGGAGTATGACTTGGCTTGACTCGAGTCTCAAAACAAAATGACTCGAGTCTCACAATAAAGAGATCAATTTGATTGTATTTTCACGATCGTTCTTAGATATTTGATGACGTAACGACGTATTTAACGACCACGCGTAATGACTCGACCAAGAGAATGAAAAGACTCGACTTAACTCGAGTCTCTTGGTCCATTACTCGGATTCGACTCAAGAATCCACTTTGATGACTTCGTCCAATATCTGCCATGTATAAACAGGATACAACTTCTCGGTGGCACAAGGATTAATATGTCTATAAATCAATATATAATATTAGTTTTTCTAAACCATTACTTTTGGTTTATTATGTTTTCCGAGACCCGAGAAGAGAATTGATAATTCTTAAGTACATTCACATTTGCTATGACGATATTTTACATTTGACTTCCAAGGTCCGAGAATTCTTCAGAGGTCAGGGATCACTCAGTAGAAGATGGAGGAATGACGGAAGGTAATTACGTGGCATTCATAAATAAAGTTACAGTTTGAAACATAAAGTTATATATAAATTTTTAATTTTCACAAGCATTGCAAGTGCGGTGATAAGTTATTCAATTTAGGAAATAGGAGAGAGGCTAAAATGTAAAAAAAAATCCTCAGACTGTATATATCACAGGTTCTCCCGTTGATCCCGAGGCAGCGATGGAATGCACGGAAAATCAATTCCCAGAAAAAGGTTATAATGATTCTTTTCTCACTTATCTCAATCTCCCTATCTTATTATTTCACCACCAGGCTCTGATGCCAAGAAATATATATATATTAATATAGATAAATTTAATAAAAAGCGAAATTGAAAAATGGGTTCTGTTGTTCTGTAATTGCGAATTTGCACCTCGGCCTGTATTAAACTATTATACGTATGGCACTATTGGGAGTTAGAATTTTGTGGTTTCAAGGTATAATGTAATTGGTGAATGCAATGTGCAATTGTACATATCAGAACACAGATTTCTTCAGTACTACAGTACCTGCACCGACGCTTGATCACTTCAATTCAATATGCCGTGTTCACCCTGATCCTTGATGTGAGTAAGTACCCGGGGAAGCTGAACTACTTGCCAGTGCATAGCGGTTTCACGTGAACTTGTTCACGGCTTTCCGCCGCCATCGCATCATATTAATGAAGAACAGGGTGCTCCAACTTATTTGACATTGCGGCCACTTACTAAATTTTGTATCTTACTTCTAAAGTTTTTGGTGTCTCAATATGGTATGCCTAGTCTAGTGTTCCATTTCCCATTTGATTTCTAGTTTTACATTTTAAGATGTTTTTCGCTTTAAGATGTTTCAATCAGTCGCATTGGCTCTTGTTTTTATACTGCAGTATTATTTGAAAAAATATCGAAGTCGTTCGTTTCTTTTCTAGAAAAAAATGCAATAGATCAAATATCATTATGAGCGCAAACAGGCTATTAAAATCACTCGGCGGGTCACAAGTGGGTCGCTGGTAAGTAGTTCGACCACCCTGACTTTAAATTTAGTTCATAAAAGATATTCGACACTGAAACAAAGCGATTGAACTGGAAGTAAAATGAACAAGAACTTTTCTTACATTATTAAGCCATCCTATATTTCAGCAACGTCCAAAAATAAGGGAGTCGTTCAAAGAGTCAAGAAAAAAATTCGCGGCGGGAAAGACAATATTGCAGCGATAGCACATGGTGTCGGACATAAATTATCATTTAAAGACACAACATTGACCGTGAATGCAGGTATATTCATAATAATGTTCGCGATAAATATGCTTTGCTCCAACAAATTCACTATCATTCCAACCAAAGCGTAAATGTCAATAACAAATTAAATATTAAACTGAATTTTAGGAAACACATATAGACTGCTGTCGAAAGAAGAATTATCATGTAAGTGAAGAAGATTTGTGATATATTATTTTTTTGGCATGAAATGTTTCCTTATTCGTATGTACATTGTAAAATGCTGGTTTACGCGATACTATGAAACAATTGAGTGGTGTACAATTTTAGAAACTTCTGTTGGCCCAAAATTGGTTATCCAATTGATCCGAGCACCTGGTCACTCACCTATAATAGAAACGCCTCCACCAACCGCCGTCGTTACACAGGCGGCGTCCATAATAACACTTAACGCGACCAGTATTCTCTCGTTTTCGAAGAGATGTCACGAGATTTCATACATATAGTAGCCACCCGAGTCCTAACGTATCTCAAACTAATGTAAAAATATGGATTTTTTTGCATGCCTAATTCAGTGATTTTATGTCTTTGCAGTTGATCAGCAAAAAATATTCAGGATCCCTTCATGTTTACGCATTTTATTAACCTATGTTTTGACCGCAATTCAAATAAGTTTATTTTCAAAGGCACAGGAATTCGGATTGACCAACCAACGCCTCCTAGTGGGATATATCTCGAAGGTGCTGAAATGCGTTGGACTTTGCCAAAACCAACGTGTGGTGTTATAATAAACAGCATCTATGTAATAGTCAGAGCTGATGAAGGAGAAGTATGGCATTCCGTGGTATCAAAATGTTCAAGCAGTATCACAATTCCTCCTTATAAGTTAGAATGTGGCAGAGAGTATTGTGCCACAGTTTCTTGCAACATCACAGTATCAGGACTAACATATTTCTATCCCTCAAACGAAGAAAAATTTTGTACACGTAAGTGATCAAATTTAGATATAATTTTCAGAAATGTGGGATATTATAATATAGTTTTATTAGCCACGACTAGAATGATCAATGATTATTTTTTTTGCTTTAAATTTATATTGTACTTCAGCCTGCTTTTTCCTTCAATTAGCTACATTTTTTAAATTCATTTTGAGCAGGCACTGAATTAAAATGGTATATGCATTCTCATTACAAATTCATTGCAGGGCCATCAAAACCGAAAGGTATCAAAGTTATCCCAGATGAGAAATTCATCACTGTGAAATGGTCAACATGCCAAGGGGCAAGGAACTACATCATATCAATTTTCGATGAAGAGGGAAAGGAAGAGCTTAACCGAACCCAAACAGATGGTTTTATTCATGAATGTTCATTCAAAATGGAAAATGACAGAGGGATCTACTTCGGCAATTATTACCGATTTCAAGTTACTGCAGCATCCGATAAATGGAAAAACAACTCAGACATGAAAAAAGATTTTATAGGTACCAGTAATAATTTACATGTTATGTCCTATTTCGTTTTATACTTATATATATTAGAGGAGTGTACTTTGAACAAATAATTTGTAATAAAAACTCGATCTCCGATGACCTTATCCTTAAATTTTTTTATAAATGATTATACACCTATTACACAGGAATGACATGTGTCTAATACGTGTATCGTATTATAGGTGATGGCAGTGGGCCTCAATCAGTGAGGGCATGTGTGGATTCAAATACCAATAAAGTCACTGTCACGTGGAAGGCTCCTTCGGCATATTCTCTTGGAGTAAATTCATACTCTGTGGAAACTTTTGCTGGTGGCAAAGTAACACAGAAAGGAAGTACTCAAAAAAGAGAGGCTATAATAGATGATTTGAAAGGGGGAATAACCTATACCATCCGAGTACGAGCTGAGTATTTAACTTCGAGCAGCATGTGGATTGCATCGAATCCTGTGAAAACAGAATCATGTGAGTATCGCTGTGTAAAGTTTCAAGAGTGATCTTGTTGTGTATAAAGACACACACACTAACTTATGAGGCGGAGAAAGATTTTTAATTTAATCGAATTAATTTTTTCAACTTTTTCTGAAACTTCCATCAGACTTCTGAAGGGGTCAATGACTCAAAAAATGTAAAAAACACTGTTCTGCAGAGTCAGAATGTTGGCTGCTATTTCAAATCTCACTGGTTCTCAATTTTCTTATTATTAACCATTGAAATAGCAATTTATAGTGATTGAATGACTTGAATTCTGTAAATTTATTTTATACTAGGTACGATATTTGTGAAAGATTTCAGACTCCAACCGAGCGCAGATCATCCTGCAACTTTTATCGAATGCAAATGGGAAAAAACACCAGATGCTACTGGATATAAGATGAAATATAAAACAGGAGACAGAACATTTACTCGGTGTTTTGGTAAATCCAAGGACAGCTTTACCGTAGCAGATCTTCAACCGAACACAGAGTATGAAGTTTTCATCAAAGCAAAAGGAGACAAAGGATATGGGCCTTACACAGATGGGGAGAAAATCACTACAGGTGAATCATCTTATATCACACTTTTAATACCTTGAGTAGCACAAAAATATTGCACACATGCGTGTGTAACTATGGATTCATGTTCCTTGTGCATAAGGTTTCAGAACAGTGATTCATGACTAAATTATGAGTAAACATTGGTTTCTATATTCATATTTAATAAAAGGTATGGGACACGCCATTGATCCAAAAATTGTCCAAATAAAAGAAGGTACTGATCAGAGAATTCAGGTCAAATTCAAAGGAGCGGTCAATGCAACTCACCACAAAGTTGTTCTCTATGGCGACAATGGAGATCAGTTCTCAAAGGATGTTTGGGATGTTGAGAGAGCGGCTTTATTTGAAGACTTCAAAAACAATTGTGAATACCATGCTGGTATCACTGCACTATGCAAAACAAAAGAAGGGAAGGAGATCGAAACAGAGAAGGTTTTGACAGGTTTGAACAATAATGTATCTCGATAGTCGAGAACCCATCAGATACAACCATTTATTTACAATTAATTGCACATTTTTACTTTTCAGTTCCTGACAGGCCAGACTTTAGGAAAATCAACTGTGATCTCGATGATGAGAAAGCGAGCTCAGTTTTAACTGTTAAATTCAAACCTCAACCAAAATGCTTCGAACATGAAGTTGAGATCACGTGCTGTGACGTCGACAGGGAGAAATACATTATGACGTTAGAGGACGGTTGCACAAGTCTTAAGTACAAAGGCTTACACAAAGGAAGTGTGTATGCTATGAGAATTAGAGCAAAAAACAAATCAGGGTTTGGAGATTGGTCATTCAAAAAACTGATACATACAGGTAAAGCAACAATTTACGTATAAATTAGTGAATATTGTACAAATTACCACTTGTGACAAATTTAATTATATCACCAAAGCTGATGTAGTAAATGTGAATACTTAGTTACATATTATATACAAGCTATTGCTTTGCAGTTCCCAAAAAAATCAAATGCATAGAGTGCTCACTTGAAGAATCCAAAATAGTGGCCAATTGGGATCAAGGACACAATGCAATAGATTACAACGTAATACTGTATGAACAAGGAAATGACATTGCAGTGTGGGAAGATGTTACAGACAAACTGCGATTTGAATTTACTGACATCACTGCTGAAGCTGGATTATATTACTTTTGTGTAATTAGTCCGCAAAATTCGAGTGGCATTGGAAAGAGCAAAAAATCAAAGAAATTGTATATTCGTAAGCATTGAGTAGAACTTTTGTATTGCATTGGTCCTGTTTGAATAACAGTTTTGATTGATTAACATGGATTTATACTTCTAACAGCACTTAAACCTCCAAGTGAATTGAAGGTTGCTATGGAAGGGCAAAAGGCCACTTTCAAATGGACTCCGTCGACAGGAATGACATCGGCAAAGGTGTCACTCATTAACTCTGAATTGCAAGCAGACGATATTATTGTGAACAGAAATACGTGGACCAATTCATGCCTATCTCTCGGAGAGGTGTATGACATCAGAGTGTGGGGTCGAAATGTCAAATGCATCAGCAAAGCATTTGTATCTGCAGCGTTTGTTACAGGTAATACTATGCATTACGAAATCTAAAATTACATATATCCACTAAAACTGTAAAAATATTAAAATTTAATTCAGCTCCTCTGGAAGTTGTGGTGAAACGTAACGAAGAGAAACCCGAGACATGCCTTGATGTGGAAGTAGTTTCAGCCCACGGTGGTCCATTTATATTGAAAATTCTTGAAGATGGAGAAGAGAATATTCGTCTTTTAAATAATCGATATACCATAAAAGGCTTGATACCAGCGACATTCTACACTATTACCGCTCAATGTGTGTTTGGAAACAACGAATGCAGGGATGAAACCTATGGCAGAAGTACCGCAACACGTAAATATTACAAGAATTATTATTGCTAGTTCCTCCAAATGTACAAAAATTCGAAGGGAAGAAGAAGAACATATCAGTTCTCATTTAGTCATAGCTAACATCTCAATTATAGTTGCAAATATGGTGTCTCAGACTCTCAGTTTTAATTCTGAAATATATTCGCTATCAAGATACATAATACACAAGATACAATTTCAATGCCATTATAATACTATGTTTTTATACATGTTTCAACAGCAACATCTTATTTCTCACAGGACCTTCCAAAGTTACTGGAGTGAAATGCCAAGGGTATCCAGAAAGGCCCAAAGCTATGTTGTCTTGGAATAGCTGTGGAAACGATTCTGTCGCATACAGCATAGCTTGGACACTGAATCACAAACCACTACGGCCGATCCACACCAACAATACATGTTATCAACTTAAAGACCTTAAACCTGGAAACTATGTGGTCTCAGTTCGCGCTGGTGATGGAATAGAGTCAGATCATTGCTACATTACAGGTATTATTTCCTGCTTAAAGATATATTGGTGAATATTGCTAATACTTTCTCATATTTCTGCCTAGTTCCAGAACCTCCTTACATGAACGTAGATGTTGTATCGCACTCAACAATTCTCATTTCATTGAGCAATGTCCTACATGCGGAATTCTACTTGATAAAAATCATCCACAAAGACCAGACGAAGGAATTCAAGGTTAAGAAACACAAACGGTGGATTGACGAAACAGAATTTGACTTCGTTGTTGGTGAAGAATATCTCATAACAGCTCAAGCAGTGTGTGGAGAACAACTCAGTGCTCCAGTGAAACAATATTTTGTCACAGGTAAAGATTTGATAAAATTGATTACAACTTTATTTTCCAGTACGTCAACCTTGCATGTAGACATTCTCTAGCAGTAGCTTAACATTGTCTGATATGCGCTAAGGATATATTTTTCCTCAAGTAAAAACAAGAGCATATCTAACTGTTATGTCACCTTGTTAATAAATATCTAAAGGTTTGGAGGACGCAGCTAATGTACAGTGCACTCTTGATGAGAAGCGACCATGCACCACAGTCCACTGCTCATGGGCACCATCTAGCGATATGAAAACAGCGAGGGTACAGATCATTGATTCCGAGGGAAACATTGTGGCAACAGAAGAAACAACCACCTCGACATTCTCATGCGAAAAATTGACCCCCTTCGAAGAGTATACACTGAAAGTATGGCCAGGAGATGGGACAAGATTCTATGAACCAAGAATCAATAAAAGTTTCCTTACGGGTAAAAGACCATAACAATTTGCAAATCCTAAAGTTTTGCGTTGTTTAATTTTTGATTATCTCAAAATTATATCAGAGTAAAAAATGTAAATTGCGAAAACAAGATGCAATGTCTTCCATATCAACTATACTCCATTACTTTCCAGCACCCGACCCTCCAGAGAAAGTGATTTGCAGAGAAACTACAGATTATTCCCCTGAAGCCTGCCTAAGTGTCGAGATCATATCAAAGTACAACGGACCATTCCGCATTACTTACCAGGAAACTCGATTCGAAGAAGAAGTTAGTTTTGATGTGACCGAGAAGAAGGCAACAATACGAGAGCTAATCCCTGGTGCAACTTATAATGTCTATGCACAATGCCTGTTTCCTGGTCATGATACTGGGAAAACTAAGGCTGACTGAATACTTTTTGATTCATCTTTGTCTGTACATAGAGTTTAATCTAATGCAATGCTATGCTTGTTTCCT